>AYEL01074440.1:0-35064 GCA_000484575.1 Olivierus martensii | reverse complement strand
ATGACAGATCATCAGCATTTTTTAATCCAAATATTGTCTATCAACCAATAAAATGCAAAATATATTTAAAATTTCAAAAAATGATAACAAAATATGCTCTTGAAGTAAAAATTAAACGTATTATAAAGGAAATCATTCCAAGAGTTACTTCTTAAAGTGGAACAACACAGACAAAGCACACCTTAGGTTAGCTCTCAACTCAAACTGGGACAGACTATAGTATTTATTTATGAAGGATTAAATGCTCAGTGATCAGAAAACATCAAATTTGAAAATGTTTTGGTATCTAAGCCAATCTCTTAATAGCTTTTGATTTTATATTGGATTTTTTTTATTTTAAAAATGCTATTCTTCAATGTTAAATGAGTGAAAAATATACTGCAATTTAATATTTTTATAAACAAACTTCAAAAATTGTCTTACAAGTTAATAACATCATTTGAATAATTTTTCTTTCAGGTGAATTATTATTTTGTTTATTAATTTTTGTGTTCTAAAGTTACAACTGTAAAATAAATTCTCTGTTTCATCTAACGATTTTTATGAAACCTGGAAGTTAAGCCAGTTACCAGCTGACTCGGCTCACTTATCAGAAGTTCAATACTATACAGTTTTATCTTTAGCTGTATTAATTTTAGAAGTGAAGAAAATAAAAAAACTAACATTTTTTTTAATTTTCTTGTAGAATTCGTATCCTGAAGTATCTTGTAATATATAACTTAAAAATATTGCTTTTTTGGAAAATTTCAGAATAACGAGCAAAATGATGAACGAAAATTCATTCGCCTTTAATATTGAAAAGTCACAGGAAAAAAATCAAAGATTTTAATATTTATCAAAGTGTTAAAATTTAGCACATAAACATTCCCTATTTTATTATATCATCAATAATAGGTTAGTAAATAAATTATTTTTGAAATAATTTTTTATCCGTATTAATAAATTTAGCGAATGCTTTTTGAAAACAATACAGTACTGTATATAGGGGAAAAATCGAATTCCTTTATTTTCTCTGTATATTTAATTGATTAATAATTAATAAAAAATTTTTATTAATTTTCTACAATTAATTTAAACTAATAAATTATTTATTACATTAAAATAATTCATTGATTTAAATAAATTGGTATTTTTACTGATTATTTGAACTAGTATATTCCTAAGTAATGTAATTAAACCATAAAAATTAGAGTCCAAAGAACTTTTAGAGTATTCTTCTCCAATGATTAAATATTCTAAATACTACACAAAATGCAAAGATTTATACATCTTAATAACGGTTGATTTATATAAATAATTTTTTATATATTTTTAGTGTATTTTCCGAAGAAAACTGAGACTTATAAGATCACCATTCGTATGTCTATAGTTCTCTATGTGTTCTCACCTATAACTTTTGAACTAATCGATAAATTTTCATTATATTTGGTAATGATGTTATATCATTGAAACCATTTTCAATGTCATATATATTCTCTAGCTTCAGCCATTTAAAAATAGGCAATGTTCAAACTTGGAAGGTTTCTCCCTAATAAGTTTCGAACTATTTTATTGAATTTTGTAAATTTACAGCATAGTGCTATTAAAATCAAAATTGAAATAAGATTAATTAACCTTGTAGATTAATCTATTTAAAAATGGCTGACGTTCAATCTTTCTAGAAACTTCCTATAATAAAGATATACTGTATTTGATAGATATTTTTTATCATATTCAGTATATAGGTTACGCAGTTGAAAATGATGATGTTGATATATTTTAATCCCGTATTTTTAAACATTCCAAACTAAAGAACTCATTCGGAATGTAGGCAATTATTTCTTTTCAGAACTGCTTTGTTTAATTATGATATTATTCTACATCTAATTTAATTTATTTTCCATTTGTTTTCTGTGCATTCATGAAACAAAATTAAGTTGCAAATCTGAAAGTTTCATGCACAAATATTAGTGTGCTCAATAGAGAAATTTAAAAGGATTTAAGAATACGATTTGTTTATTAATTTGAGAAATTGCATAAATTAGTAGTTTATTAATCATACTTATGTATCGGCTGGAAATCAACGAAGCTGTCTTGGATTCCTCTGAAAAACCGAATAATATTAGATAAATTATATGCCAAAGAACAGTTAATAGATAAAGATTTTTTATTTAAATTTTAAAATAAATAACAAATTATTAAATCTGAATAAAAATGTTTATTTTAATAATTAACTTTTACATAAATTGTGCAAAAAGCTGTATAAAAAGCTGTATATTATACAATAGGATATACATAAATAAGTGCTAAGGACAGAATTCTGAGTGCAGAGAAATGTATTTCACACATTTTGGTCCCACCAGTCATGAAGGGGGAATTCCAGTTACAATACTCACAACCAGTAATAACAATACATTTAACAATATAAATAGTGAAAAGCAAACAATTGATATAAAACACAACAATATTGCAAATATTAAATTTTTCTATATCTTATTGATCGACACATGTAGTATATATATATTTTTTATTTACATAAGAATATCCAATATATAATAAAATTTCATATAAACATACTTTTCAGTAATAAATCTAAATATTTCAAGTGAAACATATTACATTAGTAAATCAGAGTGCGAAAAATATACATAATTATCAAAATTATACTTTATTGCACAAACACATAAATACAAAATTTTCTAATATAAAATATTGACATAAAACCAGCAACAGGAACGAGAAATTATGCATATTCAAAAATGGCATTTTAAGATTGTGTATATCAGGGGTGGCCAACAGGTCGATCGCGATCGATCGGTCGATCGCGGGACGATTTGTAGTCGATCTTCGTAAGTAATCGGATGATTCTCTTACTGTATAGTGCCTTCTCTAGACAACTAATGCCAAACTTTTGCTTTATTGCTGAGTATGGCCCAAAACAGAATAGCCTGTAACAGCAGAGCATTTAGACAAAATTTTAAATTCGCTGATGATGCCAACATGGCGCCTATGAACTGAGAGTTGTGAGAGTTGAAGTGAAATATTGTGTTTAAGATTTATGAGTAAAATAATAGGAAAAAACCATTGCCGCTGCCTATATCTCGTTTTGGGCTAATGTCGTTTTGGGATATGTGATTTTTGCTCCTATCGCTATTCTCACCATCAAACGAAGAATTTCGAAGGTAGATCTCGAACTCATTGTAACATATAAAGTCGATCTTAATGACAAACAAGTTGGCCACCCCTGGTATATATTTATAAAAATATATATATATGACCTTTGAAATGATGACTTTTATATATATATATATATATATATTATATACATGTAATATGCAAAGAGATGGCAAATACAGTACATCACAATTTAATTATCTCAAAGCTTGCAGTAAATAAAGCTGCATAAGAACTGAATTTACACATATAATTGATAGATTTACTTTTTTTATTAATACGAAATAACTGTGAATTCGTGAGAATTGCCTAATATTGTTAAATTGCATAAAAAGCGATATTAATGCATTCATATTTTTGCTAAATAAAGCATATTTTTATGATATGAAATGTTTTAATTTTAAAAGAAAGAGAAAACACAGTAGCTGTTAAATTTTGTATATTATTTTTTAACTGTTATATTTTATATTAATTAATTTAAACATAAATTTCGAATAAATTAAATTTAAATTATTCCACACATGTACAATTCTAGTTAAACATCTCAGATGCATTCAGTTTAAACAAATTTTTTTTGTATGTTTGGAGGATAAACAATTGATGATAATTGTTTATTTTAATCAAAAAATAATCTGATGTACAATAATTTATATAGCACAATAACATACATTTGCTTTAAATTGTTTTCGGATTTTTTTCTTAAAATATAATGAAAATATAAACTGTTACTTTGTGATATTTTTATTTATTATCTGATGATTTCCAAGAATATCAGCAAGAAATTTTTCCACCTTCTTAAATTTAAGTGAAGCTCTAAAGAACTGCAGGAATTTTTTTAGAACCCAAAAAATCGGGTAGATAAATTCTACAAAGAAGAGTGGAATTCTTGCCTTAAAGTATCAAAGTAGATGTTTCAAAAAACAGATAATGTAAACCTATCTACCATGATAGTGCATAATCTATAGCTAAGTCGATCTAATGCCAAGCTAATTATATATGGTTGAATTTTTTAATGGTGACTTTACAATACTGTCAAAAGACAGCTATAATAATTATATACATATCATAAAATTATTCTTTACATAGGGTATTCTTTTTACATTCGAGAAAAGTTAAAATTAAAAATCAAAATTATTTTTAATACCGATAATATTTTTTATAACAGTGAATCTGTACCGATATAACTTTTATATTATAATTTATTTTATTTTATAGATTATTTTAAACGAATATTTTATTAGATAAATAATTCTGTGAATAATTATTTATTAGATTTATAAATGGATTTTAAATTTGGCATCATCATAATAGATGTCAATACTGTCATACAATTTTTGTACCTTCGTCCATAATTTACTTTGTATTTTTTGTTTTTAAATAGTTTGTAATATAAAATTTAATGTCCGTCGGTAAAAATTAATAAATAATACTTTTAAAATTGTTAATATTATTTATTTAAAAAACAAATTAATTTAATTATAAAAATAATTAATAAAAACCGTAATAAATATGTACACAATTCAGTTTTTCTTACTCTTATATTTGACTTCTACAGCCAAATTGTTACATTCCGATTTTAATAAATTAGTGAGCTGGACTAGATTGAGTTATAGTTCCAATAATAAGATGGATCTGAGAAGATATTCTAGGAAATAGTTTGAAATATTTTCAGAATTTTTTTGTTTACTTTGTAAGTTCCGAATGAGAGTTAAGTAAAAATATTAAAATAATCTAATTTTTTTTTAATCATGCTTCATGCATTGGACATTGCCCCAAAAATGACGGATAAGTGCACTGTAAGTAGTGCATATTGGTACTTCATATTGAATGGCGGGAGAGGAGTTGTAAAGTAACGAACTGTGTATCTTTAGCATACATTTACTGCTCAACAAGGCCGGCATGAAGCTATTCATATATATATTAATCACACCTGGGCAGTAGGCGATGGGGTTTTTCCTTTGACGACAGTTCTTTCGCCGGATGCACTTGTTACAATCACAGTAGGTGATTTGGTCCCATCTTGGACAGCTGCTGTGTCTTTTAAGATAGCTGGACCATTCTGAATTGGTTGATCATCGTGACTCTGCAAATAAGAAAATTATATAATTTATTAAGTGAATAAAAATCACTTTAGAAACTTTTACATATGATAATAATTAAGAAATAAAAAAAAATCCACCTTCTTGGTGAGATCTTCTAATGAAGGCAATGATTCATTTTCAGCAAGAGGTGCTGCGTGATGAGCATCAGCGTTAGGAATTGCAAGAAACCCATTAGATGTCTTCCTAGTTTTCCCTAAAATATTAAAGACATTAATTGCTTTTACAGAAAAAATATATCAATATTTTATTTCAAATAATCTAACAATTGCATTAATTTTGAATGTTTATTTATGATATTTAATGCCTGAACGAATCAAGTTGATTTGTAAATTATGTAAGAAATTTATGCATGAAAACTTAGAATAGTTTTATATATATTTTTTTATTTTAATTTAGAAATCTAGTTTACAAAATAAACTGTTAATTATTTTAATTATAATAATAATTTAAGTAGCATTTAGATTAATTGTTTAGCTGTAATTAATCTATATCTAAAAACAAGCATTAATCTTCAATTATAAATAATATAATTACAGGCTAATAAATATTATACATAAATAAAATACTCATATAAGGATAATCTTTAATGAATTATTTATAATAATATGTTTTTGTTTATCTATAAGAAATGTTATTTCCTTCTAAAATTATCTTTATGTGACTCTATAATTTTATTGTTATTATTACACAATATATGTTAAAATATTAGCCGTAAACCATTGAACAATATTAATATCATATGTTTTAATAATATAAATTTATAATTATATGCAATATTATAAATTTTATCAATTTATAATATAATTTATTTTAACGACTTCGATAAGATGATATAATTTTAAGTTAAAATTTTAATAGAAATAAAATTATTAACTGCGATAAATTAAAATGAATATATTTAAATGTTCAAGTAATAAGTTAAATTGCCACACTTCATTAATATGAAGAAAGAGGAATATCAGTCCCTTTTAAAATCAACATTTAATGATAATTTTTAATGCTAAATGTCATTAAATATTTGATTAAAAATACAAATTTTGAAATAAATTATTAAAACTATTCAAATTATTGTCGTGTTACTAAAAAGATGAAGAGTTTTGAGATAAAATGGAACATTTAACAATTTGTTATACAAATTTATTGATTCAGATCGAATATGAATCGTTAATGCAATACAAACAAAATAAATGATATTTATTTTTAATAATTATATTCTTGTAAACTTGATATGATTCCCGGATTAAAACTGTATTTATTTGAATTCAAAAATATGAGTACAATAATTGAACAGGCAAATTTTTATATACAATTTTTATTCGCTTAGAATTTTTTAATATTATAAGAAAAACTCCAGAATTTCCCAAATGAATGCTGTATATGGTTTAATAGATGTCTTGAACTTTTATTTTTTGCATTTGTAATTAATTTAACTTATTTTCAATATACCGTTTCATAAAGATCAATAATTGGATGAAAAAATATACAAATAAGGGAATAAATTCTATTGATATCTCTGAATTATTCCATTTTCTTACTTCAAAAAAACTGACTTATATTGTATTAAAAATGAGTTTTTCTTCTTAATATCGAAAGTTTTAATCTATATATTCACATAAAATCAATGCTCTAGCCCAGTGTTTTTCAAACTGGACTAGAGCATTGATTTTATGGGTTTCATAGTTATCTGAAGTCCGTGAAGCAATTTTAGAATATTAGTAATTTTTTCCTAAAACTATAAAATTGCATCAGAATATGTTATGCATAAAAATAAAAAATTATTTTTAACTTCAAACAGGGCACTACTGCATGAGTAAACTTGTAGACTAGCTGATTTTAGTGACTGACTGATTTTTCACTAATATACAAAATTTTTATAAAGACTCCAAAATGTTTTTTGTTTTTTTAATGTAAGGCTCCTTAAGTCTAAAAAGTTGGCTTCAGTCGCAATTTTTTACAAAAATTTTAAAAATAACATTGTCTTTGTTGAAAAAGTATTTGATTAACGAAACGATTAGTTTTGCATAAGTAACAGAGCTTATTTCTTTCGTTTTAAAGAAATAAAACTATGTTACTTATGCAAAACTATGTTGTTTTTGTTTATAGGTTTTCTTCCTACTTGACTTTTGTTAGCATCTCTGAAGCATACATTTATTTAGCTAAAGCAGAATACAGTATAATAAAAAATTTTTTAAATATTTTTCCACTTAAATCATTTTCAAATAGTTTAATGTCTTTTTTACTTTTTAAACTAGGTTGCTATTATACAATATAGAATTAAGAAAATAAAGTTCGTAAATAAACCTTACAGATTAAGAAAAAATATATATTACATTTGCCTATTAAAGGAGAGTGAGTGAATAGGAACTGGAATAATGATATTTACAGTTTTATCACATTTTATCGGTTGGACAATTTAACTTACATTTTTAGACAGTATTGAAACAGATGATACAATGTATGCAAATGATTTCTCAAAAGGTATAAGAAAAAAATTTTTTAAATTTATGAAGATAAAAGGAAAAGAAAAACTCTTTTTTACAGTATTGAAACAGATGATACAATGTATGCAAATGATTTCTCAAAAGGTATAAGAAAAATTTTTTTTAAATTTATGAAGATAAAAGGAAAAGATCTAATAATTTAGAGGAATATGCAGAGAGGAGGAGAAGAAATACATATTTTTATTACCATCGGAAAAATTTTTCGCAGAATTTAAAACTAGTGAATTGACATTTGCAAATCTTGCAAACATTTCGGATGAGTTATGAATTCAGTTTGAACTTTTGTACTGTCAATCAAATATTCTGACGATGACAATGCGACTGAGAAAACAAGAAAATGGAACGACAGATGCTTACCTTTTCCTTCTAACGTAATTTCGATCAATAATTAATCCCATGATGAAATGAAATCCTCGGAATAAAAGTAAATTTTTTGTATAAATTGGAAGAAATCTATTTTTCATTACATTTAAACAAAGCTTAAAGATTATCATAATTCGAAAATTATTCGCATTAATTATAAGTAAGCATAATCATATCAGAAATGTTATGAAATATTTATATAACATGTCGATGTTAAAAACATAATAATTTTAAACCTAAAGTAACAAAAACAATAATTGTTTTCGTTACTTTAGGTTTAAAATTATGTTTAATTATTAATAATTAAAGTAATAATTCAAAAATAACATGATTTTCCGATCTTGTCTCCAAATTTACAAATTTTTCATTTTAAAAAAGTGAAAAATTGAACTTGAACATATGATTTACCCCTTCGTAATCTCACTGATTGAAAAGGGGCGTAAAAAAAGAATGTCATCAAAAAAATGTAACGAATACTTGTATTGTTGTTGATGTTATGGCTATATTTAATCCTCCATATCCTGACTTCTGTTTGAATTTTGAACCACATCTTACTTTCTCGTTCATGTATAATATGATCTTTAATTTGATATCTCAACCATCTTTATAACCTCTCTCATGGCCTAAAACGAACTGTTATAAAGAATACCAAAATTATTTTATAGACTATAATAAATAGTAATATATATTTATATAACATAGGTCTAGAGTCGATGTTAAAAATCTTAAACTAGTTTAAAACATTTTTTTTTTTACTTACGACTTCAAATATCACTTTATGAAGTTATACAAGATACAATACTGGTATTGCAAAATATTTAAGAATAGATTTTTCGATGATTTTTATTTAGATTTATAATTAGTTTTTAAGGATAGATTTATCAATGTATAGCTGTCAGATACCGTATTAATATGTTAAACTATTAAGCAAACATATTTATCTTACTCTGACAGATTTTTTACAAGCACAATTTTGAAATAAATGATGTATGGTCAAACAAAAATAAATGAAATCACAATATTAGCAATAATTGAAAATTATGTTAAATGATGATTGCAACAATCTCAATTAACCTATCCGTTAACGATGTTCTAAATAAATTTAATCAATCAAGTTTACTATTAACGGATGTTTTTAAAACCTAATCTAGATTGATGCAACTGATAGTAAGGTAATCAATCTTCTTTTACATTTGCTTTCGATGTTTATCTCGAGAAGCGTCTACGGAAAAGGAAAACCAGTCGAATAAATGATCTGATTTTGAAAGGAGCTTTAAGATTTTATGCTTTTCAAATGATGTTTCCTTTGATTTTTTATTTTATAGATATTGATCGAAATGAAATAAAACAGTTTTATATAAAACTATTTTCTTTCATTTCGATCAGTGTATATTTAGCGAAAAAGGCTTCTTGAGTTTTTTTTAAATTAATAATTCTTACCTTATTCGTTATAAAATTTTCAGTTTCGAAAATTCTTCTACTCAACTTGAAATTCGATCATCGCCGGCAATTACGCTGATTGTTGATGGCCATCAACGATTAATTTTGAAGATATCCATCTTTTCCTGTGCCCATCTCACCCGACTGAATCGTTATACTTTCGTTTTACGTGCTTTTTTATATTTTTTATAATGTTAAAGAAAAGATTATAAATAAAATTTTTTAATATTTGAATTCGGCAATTTATTTTATTCGCCTAATTATAAAAACAATATCTAGTTATCGCTACAACATTAATTAAACAGATTTTTTTCGTTCACTATATACGGAAAAAATCCTAAAATTTTTGTTCCAATCTAAGTTTCGCCATTATTGATGTGAAGAGGTAACCGAACAATAAATATTATAAAGTTATTTGTTTTTATTCGAAACAACATCCTACGAATAATATGAAAAGAAGAAAAGAGTTTTCAAATACCTGGAGAAGGGGAAGAATGAGATATATGAGAAGATACGCTGTGATGACGAGATCTAGGAGGGGGGATATGACTATGACGTCGATGACTGAGAGTACTAGCTCGACGTTTTCCCAATTTGATATGCATCAAACGAGGATGTGGAGAGTTGAAAATTGTTCTTCTGTTACGGAATCTTGCCCTAAATTGAAAAATTCATGCATTATTTACATCATACCATAAATATAAACATATCAATTTTATTCTTATAACTACAGTAATTTTTAATAAGAAATTAGTATCAAAAACTTGCCTGCTGAAGAGATGAAGAGCTACACACATTCCCACAAACATAATAGCCATCACAACCATAATAATGATGACATTGGTATCCAGACGGTAATGAGGTACTTCGGTTGGCCCACCAAAACTGACATAACCATCTGCAATTTTACACATATTAAACTTATAGCATATGTTTAAATTCAAATATTAAATTTTAAACGTATTATAGAAAACTGTATTATTTTGAATTAATAAATATATATATATATATTATATACAGTATTTATTTAACAAGCGCATGATTTTATTTAATGTTATCAAATATTAACTTAGTAGTTTAGCATGTAGAAAAAAGAACTCTTAATAAAACTAAATCTAGTATCATTAGTGTTGGTAAATAATAGATAAAAGAGATAAAGCGAAAAATCGAAAGTAAAGATGTAGTTAGGAAGCGCTTAATCGATCTTCACTTCCGGAAAAGATCACATCATCCAGATAAATTTCATTATTGTACAACACTATTAAAAGTAATTGCAATTATTAACAAATGAAATATTTTATATAGCATTCTAGAAACCATTTTGATTTAAAAAAATAGCAACAATAATAACCAAATAGAAGAAATTAGCTATGCAAATTTAGTTTAACCAGAAATTATCAACGAAGTTTAGCTTAGATAAGGAAGAATATGTATATCATTTTTTATTTTTTGCCAAAAATGTCCGAATTTATTATTGATTGCTTTTCCATTCTGATAAGGCAACTTTCGAATTTTATACATCATTCTTGAAATTTGTTCATTTCGATAAGAAATGTTGTACTGTACAGTATATTTTTATCATTCAGTTCACGTTTACTTATTGATTTTTGTATTTATTAAAAATCAGTTCTATGGAGAAACTGTTCGTAGAAATTTATTTAAAGTTTGTTTTAATTATGCTTGAAATAATTACTTTGAATCCTAAAATAAAATATTATTTTTAATTTTTGTTTACTAATTTGATGCAAAATCATATGTTATAACATTTGATATCACGATAAATACATGAATTATCCACTAAAGCTCGTCAATTAAATTTTAATATCAAATTTCTCAATTAAAGGTAATGTAATTACATTATTATAAGTTTATCATTAGGTGCTAATGATTTAAATACTTTTAACTATATTACGAAACATAGATTAGATTTGTCAATATTAACCTTCATAATTTTCAATTATAAAATAATTTAATATTTCATATTTGCATAATAAACGACAGATATTCTATAAAACCATAACAAAAATACTTCGAAACTAATAACAGTGTTTAATTCTAGAAATTAAAACAATAATTAACGGTTAAGTGTTACTTAATTACGAGTAGTTAACAGTTAATTGATCAAATAATTATTATTTAGTTAGTTCTAATGAAAGCATTCCAAAAATCCAGAATTAAATAATAATACCATAACTCCATATAATAATGGATGATTCCAACATATGCTTAATTATAACATTCTAGTTATGACTAAATAATGAAAGTTTGGCGAAGTTAAGACATTGTTTTTTAAAAATCTTGCACAATTTATATAGGAAACCATGGATTTTTTCTCCAATGTGTATAGTATATCACTTCTGATTTATTCTTATCTAAGCAAATTATTATTATTATATTACGCAATAAGTTAATTCCTTCAATAGAAGTAAGATACAGACATTACTGTTATGTGAGATGACGATGATGCCATAAATTACATATTAAGTTAACCTGATCACATCTGTGAAACAGAGATTACCACTTATCCAATTATATGCTCTATTTGTTACTCTAGTTACTCTTACTGTAATCTGTGTAGAGAAGAGTATATCATATAGAAATATTCTATATAAAAATAATTTTCATATAATAGTTATTAAAAAATATACTCTTATTTGTATATTTCTATATTATTTCAAATTTGCAATGAGTCATTTTCATGATAAATAAATTTTAAAATATATTTATGTCCAACAGCATATCTTAAGATATTTAGTTGATCTAACAGTTTCGTGTCTGCGTGTCTTTAAACATATTTTATAAATTTTGCTTTATATTAATCGTGCTCTTTAACTAGTTAATCATGAGACACTTAAGATTTTTATTGTTACATTTTTTCATAGTTCATCCAATATGATATTTCTAAATCATATCCTCTGATAAAGTGAAATTTCTGTTTATTTTTTATTTTTTCATTTCTATCAATAATACTTACTTTGCAAATTTTATTAAAGTATTTAATTTCGAAAAGTAAAATATACCGAAAAACTAAAAATATAGCACAAATTAATAATTATTTTAAGAATAATAATAATAAATTTTTACATCTTAATTTTCTGAATAATTAATTAGTGCATTCAATTAAAAAAATAAATCCATATTTAAATATTAATATAATGAAATTTCGGTTTAGTAATCCAAAAGAAATTGTTTAAATGATCTTCGCTCAGAAAAAAACAACACATAGCTCATAAATTCTACGCTAAGTGGTCGTTTCTATGTCATTGATGTAGTTATCTTCAACAGTAACGCATTTAATTAATCCAATAGGTTTAGCAATTCCTGTGAAATCACCGTTCTGACATGCAAATGTTGATAAACTTCTGTAGATAAAAGTTTATCGCCGTTTGCAAGTCTCAATTCAACATCAACCGGCTTTGCCTTTATTTCGTTTGTAGTTATCAATTTTTTCGTATTATTTTCATTTATTCATTAAGAAAGTAAGAATATAGAGATAAAAATTTCTAAAAAAGAAAAAAGTTCATGGAATTGTTTAATTTATGAAGATTTTAATAAAAAACAAATTATTAATTACAGTACTATATATCCTTGTTATAATTTATTAAATACTACAATATATGAAAAATAATTTCTAATTATTCTAATTTTATTTGAAATATTCCAAATATTCAGAAAAAATGATTTAAAAGAGCTCCTTAATCAAGCTTTCTCTATATATAATAAATTAATTTAAAAAGAATATTTGATAGATAGGAAAATATATTGATTTTTAATTTAATTAATTAAACATTTTAAAATAAAGCTAGCTACATACCTCCTTCACATGAGCTTCCATTTGGATCCCTGCTTAAAGAGTAACCTTTGGAACAAGCGCATAAACCATCTAAGCAAATGGCATGTTTCTCAAAAAAGCGGCATTGACTAGTGTAAGTACAAGATTGCCCTAATTGTTTTACTGAAATAATCATAAATATTATAACATTCACAAGAAAAATTTTGTTTGTGATATATTATATTAAAAGATAATAATAAAATATTATTTATATAAGGTGTTGTGTAAAAAATTATTTTTAGGAGTTAAATTGCGATAAAAGTGGGAATATATATATATTTTTCTTTTTTTAAAAGCAATTTTAGTTTTAGATTTTCTTAAAAGAATTATCATTTTTTTTCCCACGGATAGAGCGATTAGTCTGAAAAAAATGCAACTGGGAGAGAAAGTAAACTTACTTTTTTATAATTTAATTAATTCAGTTCGTAGTAGATTAAACATAAATTTTGAACCGAGAAATTATCACAAAAAATGTTTAATATTTAATGCCATTGTCATTTCTTTTTAGTTGCAAAATTAATCATTCTTTCAGTTTGTAAATACAGTAGAGTACATAAAAAATAATTGCTTTTATTTTTTTCGATAATTTGTAGTAATGTTATATCAAAAATTGTTTGTCTGAAACTTTCTGCTTTTATAACATATCTTATTTAATATTTATTGAATATTTTTTAGTAAATATTAAAACTGCAATATAAATGTTTCATATTTTAATTATTAATTCATTTTAAACAACAATTATGATTTTATCTTCTAAAAATTGATGTTCTTTTTGTTTTATTTTTAGATTATTTTTCGACAGAAAATATGTTTTCGAATTGTTTTAAATTAAAATTTTAAAATATTTCGATATTTTTCTGAATGTAATCTGAGAAAGAAAACGTCATATAAATTATATAGTTAAAAGTTACAAAAAGATTATTTTTACGTAAGACTGCTTTATATATAAAACTTTCGGATATTCTGTTTATTTAAATAAAAATTTTCTATTAATTAGAGAGAAAAATAATTTAAAAGTAATCATAATTTTGTAACGCTACAATATTCCAAAATTTTAATAATAATAATCAGCTGTTAAAATTAATTAATTAAATCTGAATAAACTGTAAAAAAAATTACAGTGAATTTATAATAACTTTATTCAAATTAGTGTATCAAATGAAGCATATTCTTTGATTTAGATTCATCAAAGCGTATAAAATTAATAAGACGAAAGATATTAAATAATTTAATTAATAATCAAATACTGTTAAATATATCACGAATACAAGAATATTAATGAAATATATTTGTACGTTAAAATAATTATTACGTATATAATTTAGAGATTTTAATATTTGGAGAAATTATTGGCAGATATTGCAATTATTAAAATTTTATGAAGTATTTAAGCATTTGAAATGATTACTTTAATATTTTAGATTATTTTCTAGCAAAGAATAAGCTTGTCACCCTAGCAACATCGAACATACACCTATATGTCGCAACTACTACTGATATAGATCGGTCGTTACTGAAAGAGATTAGGCGTCATACGTACTGCGTAAACAAGACGACATAGAACTGTCTCAATCAATAAAACTGCCAAAGTACAGCTAACTTCAATATATATGCATTTAAACTGTCTAGAATACAGTATTTTTTATCTTATTTCTTTCTTTTGGTCTTGGATGATTTAATTTAAATTTATAATAAACTTTAAAAAGTATAAAAAGTAAAAAAAGAATTAACTCAGGAACAGGAAAATAGAAAAATACTGTAATAATAAATTATCTTCTTGGTTGTTTACATATTTTTAAAGAATTTTATTATCCTGTGATACAGCTGCTTAGAAGAATTTTAGTTGAGTTATGAAAGTTATGGCGCAGTAGATACATAATGATGATGATAGAAAAATTAAATCGCAATTCCTGCAGAAGTTCAGTTAATCCGTGTTTGACACATATGTGAAATTTCAAGCTAAATTGGGATTATTTTATAAATACTATCGATGAGAATTCGAATGGTTAGATAGACAAATGCACACTGAAGAAAAATTTTCTCGTAAATTTCTTGATTACTCAATAACATAGGCTAATAAAACTGTTTATTTAAATTCTTAATTAAATTTGTTTTATTATACTTATTTATAATATTCAGAACATATTATAGTGATCCTTAATGTTACTAAAATTTAAAATCCTAAATCTTATTTTTATGCTATAACAACTCAGAGTTGTTTTAATATCCGAACAGAAATTTTTTACATTTTATTCTTAACATTATCAAAGTTGAGAATCTATTAATTAATGTAATTTTTATAAATTTATAGAATATAGAATATTTTGAAAAAAAAGAAAAATATTTCTTAAATATTAAAAACAGTAAGAGTAATTTATTTTAATTTTTTTTGAAAAAAATGATAAAATTTAAATAGAAATTTTATTTATTTCAGAAATAAAGTTTGCATAAAATATATATTTGATAAAATTATTTAATTTCAAAAATATAATTAAGAATTATTATTTTATTTTTACTTGAAACCAATTAAGATTTTATTAAAATGAAATATGGATTTCAAAAATATATGTAGTTTATTATATAAAAAAATTTAATAATTTTTGTTAAGTTAACTTTTAATCATATAGATCTATTAAATTGTAGCATTTGTATGGCATTAAACTGAGAGTAGCAAGCTTATGTTTCAGTTTTTAATAACAGCTAATTTAGACAATGTTTACTAGATTTAAATGTAGTAATTTTGTATTTAATATCATCATTTTTAAACGCTTTAAAAATGTTTTGTTGGTGGAAGATTTCATTTTGAATGATTTTTTTCAAAGAATCTTCGTTTTGGAATGATTATTAAATATAGAGCCTTCATACTTAGCCACCAAATTTAAGCTATATATCGGATGAAAACAAAAATCCAATGAAAACTTTAACGTCAAAAAAATTATCATCATAATATACTGTAGTGATAATTTTTATATTAAAGTTCGCAATAACATAAAACACAAAAAAAATTACAGTGAGCATTTTAAAAACGCTAAATATATATGCAATACATGATATTTACCAACATTACCTTTCATTTAGGATTTTAAATGGTTGAAAGATGTAAATCAATATTTATGCAATTCAATACATTATTATATAAATTATGCAAAATATAAATAATTTTTTAAATATAATTCTAGAAATTTTTCCTATTAAAGAGATCATATAAAGTTGATTCAAATTATGTCGATACTACCCACAGATTATGGTAACAGATGTTGGAAACAGATGCATCGGAATTATATGAAAGCAAATGTGCTCTTACACCAATGATGCGTTTTTGACTCTGATACCTATATCATCTATTTTCAATTAAATGAATTTTGTTTTGTATGATTCTGTGCACCATTTTGATATCACTTGTTAGAAGACAAAATTTATCTTCATAGTTATTAGCATTTTTTAATTAGTGTTTTAAGTTGAACATCGGCAGTTTTTAATCTATTAAATTAATGTTAAAGGATATATTATAAACATAATGTTAAAATGAATTAAATTATCCATAAACCCTCAGTAAACTATAATACAGTAATTATTCATGATTATACTAATTACAGTCAATAATATTAAAAATTATTACTATTTAAATTCAAATTAAATCCCAATTTTGCTACTAAATTTATATTTTATTCACTTGTTAGTATAAAAATTTTTAGCTTTAATATAATCTTTTATATAAAAAAATACATTATAATCTTACCATCTATCATAATTTGAATTAATTTAAATTTATACTAAGTAATTTTAAATCTGTATTATGATCATTTAAAATTTCAAAATTTGTAAAATATTAATTGTGTATATTGACTTTAAATACAATTTATTATTCCTACTGTAATTGAATTCCTTAATAAAGAACAATAAACATCAAAGAAAATTTTTGGTCCTTGAATCTGTATGTATTCTAGGAAATAAATTTTTACTATTGAAATAATTAGCAAATATTAATTATTTATTGCAACAATTCTGAAAAATACAATGGTGATTAATTATTTTAAAAAACTGTACATGATTTACTTTATAGTGGATTATTATTTATATGCAATATGTTAACATTATATTGAGATATTAATTTAAAAAAATTCATGCCTTTTTATATGCCTACCTTCCTTACTTTGCCATTTATTTGAGATTTTGGTTCACCAATGCTATCTCCATCTACACTCTTAATACTTGCATCTTTTTCTTCTACAGTTTTATCTTGTCCCACAAATAATTCGTAAGATCCAGAAGAAGATTCTGAAGAACTCTTCACTACACCCACTCCTGCTTTTTCTTCTTCTAACTGTGAATAAAAATTATTATTGAAAAATAAAATTATCATAAATTGTTTTTGTTACAATATTTAGATAATACAGTATCCATTATTATTGAAAAATAAAATTATCATAAATTGTTTTTGTTACAATATTTAGATAATACAGTAGACTCCATCTGATCTGATTTCACTTTAACTTGTCACATTTTCATTGGGCTATGAATGGAGAGGAAAAAAAAAATAAGTTATTCAGAAGGGGAAAAAGTGTTTGAAATTGCAATATCAATATCAAATATATCATTCATATTTTTAGATTCATTCATAGAGTGAATAGATTTTCATATGAATTATTCATATGAAATGAATAATTCATATTTAGATTTTCATATGAATAATTCATATTTAAATTTTCATATGAATTATTCATTTTTACATATGAAAAATTCATATGAAAAAATGGCATTTTACTTAAAAAATGAATTTAAATTAAAAAAACAAATGAAGATAACTGATTTGGTTTAATAAACCTTTATATACAGTCAATTTTCATTATTCACGGATTCTGTATTCGCCTATTTGACTATTCGTGATAATTTATTTGTAACCACAAAATCAATATTTACGGAGCTTTTGTGTTTATTCGTGGACTCCCGCTAAGCAGAGAAAATACTATTATTTGTAAACTCTCTCTCTCTAATAAAGGAAGTTGTTTGTTACCAAATGTAGTCTCTGAATCTGTTTGCTGGAAAATTTCCCATCTCCTATCCTGCTCACTCCACAGACTGCAGGTAGGCCAAAAGCCTGTTCATATCGTCCTCAGGTCTCATAGAAGAATGTGACCCTATGCTTGAATGCAACCTCAAATTTAGGCGCCTAACTTCCAGCGCATTTACTTCTTACACCAAAATTTTATATCTGAGGCAAAAAGCGACACAGACAAGGCTTACGCAGTTTTTCAACGCAGTTCAGAAAGACAATGTGTCAGCTACAGTCACATCAAACATTTTGAAACATCAAAAAACTATCAATCAAAAATAAGATTTTATTTACTACATAGCTAATCAAAAAACTATCAATCAAAAATAAGATTTTATTTACTACATAGTTAGTTTCAGAAAGACAATGTGATCAACTGTCACATCAAACATCTTGCAACATCAACTATCAATCAAAACTAAGATTTTATTTACTACATAGTTAATGTTTTAAACAGTTTTTCAATACAAGAAAACAATGTGTCAACTGTTAAATCAAACAATAAAGTGTCAGCTGTCACATCAAACATCTTGCAACATCAAAAAACTATCGATCAAATATAAAGATTTTTATTTACTATGTTGCAACATCAAAAAACTATCAATCAAAAATAAGATTTTATTTACTACAAGCAACATCAAAAAACTATCCATCAAAAATAAGATTTTATTTACTACATAGTTAGTGTTTTAACATCAAAAAACTATCAATCAAAAATAAGATTTTATTTACTACATAGCTAATCAAAAAACTATCAATCAAAAATAAGATTTTATTTACTACATAGTTAGTTTCAGAAAGACAATGTGATCAACTGTCACATCAAACATCTTGCAACATCAACTATCAATCAAAACTAAGATTTTATTTACTACATAGTTAATGAGTTTAAAAAATTAAATAAAGATTACTGTAATTATAATACTGTATATAGTACTGTACACAGCATATAATGTAATTATTTGTAAATACTGTATATGTTACCGTTGTGAGGAAGTTAACTTGGACCTGTCCTATTTTTATTTTATTATGCACTCTATTATTTATTTATCGTTATTTTCCTATATGCTAACGTATTATATTTTAGTTTGAAAGTTTACTTACTCCTTTGCAATCCATAAACTCTTTACCATATAAGGCAGGTCATCTTTCTTTGAAAAGGGTATAAGTGCTTTTTTGTGTGAAAAAGAACTCAGTGTAACTGAAATTGTGTGTAAAGTAAATGAATTTGTTCGCCATTTTCATTTCATTTTCAATTTAGCAATTTTAAACATCTAACTAAAACTATTCAAACTAAACTAAATCAGGATGATATTATACGAATATTCTCAGATATTCTAATAATCCAAAATACAAGTTTTCTCTTTCATATTTACATATATGCAATATATAATAATAATTATTATTATTAATTACTTCAATTATTGAAATAAATAAATTTTTTAAAAAGTTAAGTATCAAGTATTGTTCTTTTCTCGACTTCATCCAATTGTCTATAATCTACAGAGTACTAAAAATAGGATGAATACGAATTTATCTAGTTTATTTTTATAGTACACTAATTTTTATGTAAAGAAAACTGCATTATTTTATGCGTTAAATAACTAACAAAGTGCCAGGCATATTATATGACTTGGGGCAACTCTATCGTGACTATTGAAACTGTAAAAACATAATATATACTATACCGTATACATATAAAAGTACAATCACATAAAAATTATGTTAAAAGTTGGAACATGAAAATTACCATTTGCATGCTATTTACTAATTTGTTAGCTATAAAGTACCAGTACTTTGCATTTTGCATTCATATACAATATTTGAGACACTTGTAAACATACGAATGTGAAGAAAAAAATATAAAATTCGACCTATAAATTTGATTTAATTTCATTTGCAATTATAATTTAACTATTACATTTTATACCTTTTATTTTACGAAAAAAACTTAAAAGCAGTTTAAAATCATCCAGAAAAAATTACTTTAAAAACCATTTTAAACTAAATTTATTCTGTTAATCATAAAATTAAGCAAGATTAAATGTGATAATTGTGAGAAATAAAATATAATTTATATTTCTAATAATTTTAATGGCAAAAATTAAATAAATTAAAAATTTACAATAAATTTTCTATCTATTTATTTATTAATGGTATATTTTCTGACAAATTTTCTATCAGAATGCATAAGATCGCTACTTACAGTATATATTCTAATAGCTTCTAGTAATAAATAAAATTAGAGGAAGAAGTCACTGATGAAACTACTAATATACTGTACTTTCTTTGTTTATTGGACAATGCTCAGCTTTATACAGTCTCATATAACAAGTTTCATTTCTTATGGGCAATAGAACAACACTATTTAGGCAATATAATGCACAGCAATGCACAATATATTTACAAAATAAAAGCTTTATATTTTCAAATTTAGATGTAATTTTACGATTTTATACATGCCCCATATTTTTGTAGTAAAAGAAGGGATGGGGTAGTAAAAGTTGGAATAAATATAAAATGATTTCATAAGCTCTGTTTGTTTTAATTAAAAACAGACATTATAACAAGATAATATAAAATAAATAATAAAGATTTATTCATCAGCTTAATATAGCAGTACAGATTTAGTTTGTAAGTGATTGTTGATTTAAAAGATTTACATTTAAGTTATAATCAATTTTGAAAATAAATGTACGTTTTAGGAATTGGAATATGAAACTTATCCACATCGAAAGTTGATTAAAACACTTCCACATCGTTTTATATTTCACAACTTATTTAAGTTTCAAAGATAATTTATTTCATTTTGACGTAATACTGTATTGATTTCTGTTCCAGTACTAACATAAATTCAACAGATGTAGAAACTGAAATTGCTTATCTTTACATGTTCCTTCGTTTTATAATTTTGAATTAATCATTAATTAATTCACAAGAATTTAATCGTTTAAATGTTATAAATTTTGCATTTATTTTTAATATTAATAGCGTTTATAACTATCCAAAATAATAATTTAAAATTCGTTCAAGTAAAATCTTTTTATTATACATTCATATATTCAAAACCCTACGGAAAGAGATTGAAAGTATAATATATTGCGGATCGATTCAGACAAATATAGTATTATATAAGTTTTTCAAGGGGATTTACCATTACTGACTGTATCTGATATTTTTCTGTTAACTCTCATTAAAATCTGATTTATTTATATTTTTTCGTTCATCATTAATATATAGTATAAAGGACAACTTATTTAGAATTCGTTACTATTACCAGTTTCTTAACTATGAGAAACAAAATTTTTACTACACAGATATTGTTAGAGGTAAAAATTGCAAATAACAAATGAGGAATATCGAAAAAAAGCGAATGTTTTCATTTATCCATCAAAATCCAGCATAGCACATTGAAAATAAAATTTATTTTTACAAAATCATGTTATTTTGTGATTATTTACCACAAATAAAAATATCTGAGAAGGCTTTAGATTTATTTTAATACGTGATTTTTAACCAGTAATATTTATCAAGAGCATACCAAACTTACATTTTTAGGAAAATAAGAACTAGAGGCACGACAAACTATATTTTGTATGTCAATAAATTATAATAATATTATTAAAAATTATTTATGGTATTTTTTCATTTTTTCACTTTAATTATATCTTAAAGTCATATATATATATGTTATGATTTTCTTCAAATATGAAATATGTTTGCACAATTATTTTTTATTTTGTGGAAATTAAGTATTTTGATTTGGAAATAAATTCATGAAACACATACATTGATGAAATATAAGATTACATATGCAAAATTTTAGAAATTCGTTTTATGTAAAAATAAAAAAAATCTAATTTTTAGGTATTTACATTTTATATCACAAGGCTGATTAAAGCAATTAAATTTTTAATTGCCTTTAAATATTCAAATCTCTTCAATTTATATTAATTTTAATACATTCGTTTCGAATATTGGAAATCAATCAGGATTTCCAAGTTTGCATTTTTATGGCACTAGTAATTATCTGAATATTATATAAGAGAATTTTCACCTAAATAATATTTGTATATCCAGTTGAAAATTTCTGTATAAATCGAACTAAATAATTGTGATTTCACCCTTTCCAACGAAATAAATAAAACAGAAAATTGGTTCAAAAATTCTATGAATATGATAAAACCTTTTAAGAAAATTTTAGATTCATATGATATCTTTTAATAAAATTCTATGTATTTTTATGCAGTCTTTTCTTTTGTAAAATTCAAATATTATTCATGTTTTTTTTTTTTATTATTTTTCTTTCAAAGAAAAACGATCTAAAAATATACGGTATAGTATGTACTGTATAACACCGAAATTGTTAAATAAATTGCAACTTTCTGATTCATTTTTCAATCTCTGATTTATTTGTTACACGGATATCTACGTGGAAACATGCCTGATTCTTTTTCATGATTTTTTTTATTCTTTATTAAAATAAACGGGTTCACTTTTTCCTTGTTCCCATGAGAATTTACTTCATTATTATTGTCGTTTTTCTTATTTCTTCTTAGAACATTCTGCCTCGATGTTCATTTAATTAAATTCATTCATCTATCTCTAATTTATCTTTTCTAATTACATCTTATAATTGAAAATGTTTTAAAATGTTTTTTAAATAGCGGACACCCCTCAATAGCGGACAAATTTCTGTTCCCCAGAGGTGTCCACTATTTAGAGGTTTCACTGTATATGGATGAAACATTTTTTTTTTTTAAACTCGATAATGTAAAAAGTGGGTATATCCAAAAAAATTTCAGAAAAATTAAATGTTAGAGAAAATAATAATATATTTCAAAAACAGCCATATATTATACTACTATATAAGGTGAAAATAACAAAATTAAAAAATATGTTAAATATAAAGAAAAAAATTTGGGTGAAATAGTTGTCAAACAAATTAAGTTAAGTGGTTTCTCAGAGAAACCACTGAATATTTTTTCTGAAATCATAAATGCAATCCAAAATATGCTTATTACAATTGAATCCAATCTGAAAATCCGGAAAGTAGAGAATTTTTGTATGATCTTGAAAATTTTTTCACAGTGAATAATATAATAATGGACAAGAATTTGTACAGTATGTTCTTATTTAACATCAGGATTAGGTTCCTGAAAAACTCAATTTTAACTGAAATCAGAAAATCCATAGGCTTAGTGCTATAAATCAAGATTATATTCTTAAAAGTACTTTGTTTCTGGTATTAGAATTAATACTGTTTTAGTAATTTTTGTCATCTAGTCATTACTATATTGTTCAAATAATGGAATGAACAAAACTGTTACAAATACAAGCACTAATTGCAGTTAAGTCTATAGAAATTGTATAAAATATTTATTAAAAAAATGTTTTCGATCGTCAAACAAGATCCTCATCAGTTTTCTATTCTTAAAAGTCAGAACACAAACTGTCTGAAGATCAAAAACATTTTTTTAATAAATATTTTATACAATTTCTATAGACTTAACTGCAATTAATGCTTGTATTTGTAAAAGTTTTGTTCATAATTTGCAGAGTTTTTAGAATAAAAGTGTAATGGAATGAAATGAAAAGCATGATTCAAGTGTAAATTTTAATTAGAAAATACTACATAACAGTTATATCTTAGAATTTATGAGGAAAAAAATATTTTTTAATAAAAGATATCTTAGAATTCATGCATATTATGTCCATGATTAATTTTCTTAATATCAATTCTTAATCATTCCTTTGTAACAGTTATTTCTCTCACATATTAGATATTGGACTTGATGAGGACAGTCAGACAATCAAAGAACAGGATAAACAAGTTGAGTTTGGAACCTCAGTTACTTTTCCCAGGATGAGATTCAATCCCAGATCCACTGGTTGAAAAGTCAAGGCATTTCCTCACAGGAATTCAACCAATTGACTTAGTCCAGTATAGTTTAATACTGTGCTCTTAACAATATTGTGGACTTGAATTAGTGCTCATATACAGGGCTGGATTTACCTATAGGCTGACTAGGCCGCGTCCTAGGGGCCCCAAAGCCTTGCTCGTCCTAGCTCCCAAAAATGCAAATCCGGCTCTGCTTATATAAAATGTGGTTGCCCAGTTTTCTTGAACTACATTATAGGTTTCCAACATGTTTTCTGTCTCATCTGCAGGAAATGTAAGAAAATAGGAGTTTATTCCATTTCACTGCCTTAAAAATTTTAATTTTGAATTAATTTATTTGGACTAACTGCTTTTTAATAATATACCTTTAATATATCCTCCAAGATCTCACCCTTCTTTTGCTGGACACAATGAGTCAAAATGTGGGACAGTTTTTGTTTTTGATATAAAATCTGTATATATGTTCATTTTTTTGAATTTGTATGTACTTTATTATATATCCATATAACTGACTTTCATTTTATCAGTGCACTGACAATTTTCTAAAGAAACATGTTTTAATATGCTTCTTTATAAAATTTGTTTATTTTTCACACACTAAGTTTGATAGTATCTCATTGTTCAGTGTGCTTCTGCTGTCTCTTGATTTTATTAATGACAGAAAAACCCTTTTGATAGATTTGCTCTTTGTTTCTTAACATGTTCAGGCCCGATCACATGGCGCTCAATGTTCCTCTTTCCTTGGTGCTCGATTGCAAATTTTTTGCAGCAAATAGTGCAAAAGACGTGAAGGTCACTATTTCTCTCCTTCCTGATACATCGGAACTCTTTGATCCTTTTCCGATCAAATTTAGTTTTCCTATGAGCAAGTGCTTTAGGCTTTTCTTTCTCTGTAGCTATTTTGTTCCATGCTAGAAGACACACACATCACTAGAGCTATCCAAGGAGCTATTGAAGTTCATTGTTTCTGTTCTCGTGCCATTTAGCAGTTGACTGGTGAGAATAGTGATTACCAACATCAATGTTAAACAGTATAAGTATAATGTTTAATAAATGTTTTATCAGATTTATTGACAATAATAAAACAAAAAGGCCTAAAAGCATGACATTTGGCTATCACTGATGGGACAGCGGATTGCTTCAGGAAATGCGGGACTGTCCCGCAAATCGTGTGACACTTGGAGGGTATACTTTAAATGAAAGCCTTAAACTGCAGTTGAAAATTGATAACTAAAAACTTTTTAATGAAATGTTTTTAGTTGCTACACAACTGTCTTCAGCATTAAGAACAGAATACAAAAAGGTTTTTAGTTGCTGAATATGGTTGTGTAGCAACTGAAAATGTTTCGTTAAAAAGTTTTTAGTTATTAATTTTCAACTGTATAGTGAGGCTGTTATTTAAAGGTATAATTTATTTGGTTTTTTTTTTTTTGCACTATAATAGCAAAACAATGTTAAATGAGGACTTACTGTATTTGTCTTTTTTCAATCAATAGAAAAATATTCAAAGTACATTATTAAACTGTGTTTATTTTTTAATATATTGTAATTTAACTGCATTTATTTATTGTATTTTGTTTTAATATAATATATTATCATTTTAGGAAATGACTACTTTCATTTGCAATTTTATCATCACTGAGAGAGTAATTTTTTTCTTTAGTGAACTTAGGCTTGCTCGAAATCGTTTATTGGATTTATTATGTGATCCTAACAATAATATATCTATAATTGAAGATGCTTTAAACAATTATCTATCTTTGCTTCAAGGCCTACTTGTTGCTATTGATGATAAAGGTGGTGAAAGTAAACTTCGATATGCTATACGATTTCGTTGGACAAATACAATGCTTGGTAATACTGCAGAGTAAGTTATTTTAAGTTTATTATAACATTAAGTAATCAGTTTAATGATTTTGCATTAACAATTTTTTAATTTGAAACTGCAATCTCTTAATTAAATAACAGTGCCACTAATATGCCAGATAAAAAAATGTTTATCTGGCATATTAATCAGAACACAAAAAACAAAAAGATAACCCAGATAAACATTTCTTTATCTGGCATATTAATTAGTGGCACTGTTGGTTTAAAAATTGCATATTTCTGTTCTATTATAGTATATCATCTTATTTAGCATTGCTACTATTATTTTGGCAGAGCATTTTCAGAGAAATTCATAAATAATCTGACAATTGATAATTATGAGAGGACAGAATTTGCTTATTGTTTCACTCGTGGCATAAGATATGATTAAAGTTTACTTTCTTTTTCTGCTAGTGATCTGCTACAGTTCTACCAGCATTTTTTCCCCTTTTTCCTTATGCTTTCATATATTCTTTTCACTTCATAAAAAATTTCAAACATTGCTATAAAATAATTTAAAATTCTTTATTCCATGAGATAATTTAACTGTTTGGTTAAGTACAGTTGAACTTATTCAGGAACATATAAAATTACAGAAATTTCTAACAACAAAGATATATTTTTAAAATTTGTAATTCTCAAATTTTTTTGAAAAACTCAATTATATTTGACCAAAAATATCAAGATATGTTATAGAATAAAGAGTTATGAATTATTCTACAACTATTTTTTTGTGATCTTTTTATAAAATACAAATAGGATGCTGCAATATAATAATTGTCTCACCTTATTCTTTAAATGGTTAGACTCCTTAGTATATGCTCTTTATTTTGAATTCACAGAATAACTAAAGGATTACTCCTTCTGGTTTTCTTGATATTTATTGTTGATATTTATTGATATTTATCTGAAGATAATTAACTTTACAAATAATGTGTCAAGCTGCAAGAATTTATCTTTAACCTGTTGCTTTCCAAAAGAGTTAAAAAAATGATTATATGAACAAGCCAGTTAAGTAATTAAGCCTAATTAATATACAAAAACTAAAATTGTCATAATGTGCTTAATTTTCATTAAAATCTTTTGAAATTTTTATAGTTTATTAAGATTTTTATTCTCTTTCTAACAGTATAAGTACTTTTTCAAATTTTATTTTTTCCACATATGAGGAAACAAATATTATCTGAAAAAAAATAAAATTTGATTGAAATTGATTTGATTTTTGTTGAATGGCTTTCTCTTCATAATTTTTTTATATGAAGATTTAGTCATTCAACAGAAATAATTGCTATTTTTGAATAGTAGCTAATCCTCTGAATAAAAAGCCATGAATGAAGAAAATTGGACCATATTTTCAAAAAAATCAATAAAGCCAATTAATGTGCAAATTTCTATTTAATGAATATTAATTAAGCTATGTTGTGCAATTACTTTAAAATTTACATAAATTCGTTTAAATATTATCATTTTTGTTAATGTTTATAACTTATAAAATACAAATTGTGTATGTCTTTGTATGTATATACCTTTTTCATTTAAAAATCTAAAAAAGATATTTAGGATTATGATACAAAATATTGTTCAGTATTTGCATATCCTATGTTGCCCTTTCTTTATCCAGCCCTTTTATAGGGTGCTAGGAGGCATTGTTTGTCTTTTATTTTACAGCATTGGGTTGATTCACACATGTCAGTGATGTGTCTGCTCAGTTTTGACAACTTTTGTCAGTGTCAATGACCTAAATTATCATTATTTTGTTTTCCAATTTTTGTGTTCACACATGTCTAGCAGAGTGCCGTACTTTTGCTCTTAGTGTCAGTTCAGTGTCTGTACTGTGAAAGTGCTATATGTCGCCAACAATATTTTTACTTTTTCACAGAAATGTTGTAGGAGGGGAATGCCTGCTACCAGGGGCAGACTGGAACATATTTTTAGTTCTGGCATTATCCTGACAGCGACTCACTAGTTAGGCTTGGTATCAGGACAATTCACCGCACGGATATATCGTCACAAGGACCTTTTGCTGTAAGATATAAAATATAAAGACAAGAGTACAGTAAGACCCCATTTAATGCGGGGGATACATTCCAAGAAAACAAAGTTTTAAATGAAACAGCGTTAAATGAGGTTATTTTAACATGTAAATAATGAGGATAGGTGAAACAGGACAGTGAATAAAAATATATACATAGCATTTTTTAAATTTTATTTTGTAACATGTATTATTATTATTGTATTATAATAATTATAGACATTTTTTATTGCTAATATTGATTTGTATTCATAAATCATTCATGAAAATTTCTTAAAATTAGAAAATACAAAGTTTTAAGAACAAAAGACAGTAATCAGATTGCAGTAAACTATCCACAATGAAAAAATATCGATAAAAGAAAAACGTTCTAACTTCAAGGAACTATACTTTAAAGTATAGTTTTTAGCATTCAGGTTAAAACTAAAATGGGATAATTGTTATTTTTTATTACTACATTATAAATACTCATATTATTGATATATGCCAATTGCCAGATTTGATACTGTATCCTCTAGGGCAGGAGTGGGCAAACTTTTGGGAGAAAGGGCCTTAGGGTTCATCCATAAACTACGTCACGCTATTTTGAACACTTTTTTACCCCCTAAAATAATATTTATTTATTTATTTAAACAAAAGAGATAGATGGCTGTACATAAAGCTTAGCCTCTTGAAAAGGAAGAGAGAAAATGAGAAGGAGCTAGGAAAGGTGAGAATAGTTTAAAGAGTCCTACCAAAGGAGCGTGGCAGGCCGCTAGAGGATATGGATTTATGTAAAATAATATTGATGACTGATCATAAATATGAACTCTGACCACAGCAGACTTTCATACGTACTGCACTGCACTGATATAAAATGCACTGTGAGATAGCATAGGAGTATCAATGCAACAAATTCCTGCAATTTCGGATTTATATAAAAATAATGGTTTGAAAACCATGCCAAAGTGAATCAATAAAAATATAGAATTAAAAAAAAAAAACGCGTTATATTGAAACAGCGTTAAACAGTGCAGTGTTAAGCGGGGTCTTACTGTTTTTTTATAATTTTTTTTGCAATACTATTGTCTTTATTTAATTTTATATCTTAATGTCCTGGTGACAATATATCATATAATGTCCTGATGGTAATATACGTTAAATAAATTAAATACTTAGTATTTTTTACAAAACAAATTTTAATGACAAAATAAAAGTAATTACCTAAAGTACAAGTCTTTATTTGTGTGCAAATACTAAAATATGAATAAAAATGAATGAATGAAGAATCTGAAACAAATATACATTATATTGAAAGTGCAGTGCGGGATATTAAAAATCAGTTTGTCGATTGCCAGCCCATATTGTTATGATGGCATCGGCCTCTTCTTGCACATACCAGAATGCCCTTATGGCCAGTCCGCCCCTGCCTGCTACAGAAATAAATGAAGAACAATTGATCAAATTGATTTGTCAACATAACATATTATATGATTTATTCTTAATTGGTTTCTGTTAGAGTATATAATCTTAAGACATTCTAAACAAATTTTCTTCCATCATCCACTAATTCCTTGTATAATGTAGCAAACTTTCCTTCACTTTCCCTTTTTTTCCCAAGCTTCATGTGCCCACTTTCATTTTTTAGCTTGATTCGTTTCTTCTTCATCCAAAATTATAGCAATCGTAGCCAATTCGTTGTCTGTAAACTGAGCCATCTCAAAAACCACTGACTATAAACTGACCAAACTGCACAAATATGTATGAATAGATGTCACACTGATACATTACTAATGTCACTGACACTGAACGGATACTGAACTGACACAGTACTAACACATCACTGATGTGTGAATCGACCTTTAAGAATCACTAGATGGTGCTAAGGATTAAAGTAAGGAGCAGCAGATACTTTAATTGCAATACTCCTACAAATTTATAGAATAATATTCTTAGCTAAAACAATTAATATGAATTATATATAAAATATTTTTCAGCATCAATTTGTGCATATTCTTACATCATACTTTTTCATCAGATCTTTTATTTTAAAGGGAATATTATGTTGAAATTTATGAATAAATTAACCTTATTCTATAATATATGCATCATTATATCATGATGTATTGCATATCTCAAATGACAATTACATATGTCTAATTATTAAATAATACTTATATTAAAACACAAAGAAATTATACACAGAAAATTTCATTTTATTGTCAAATTATCTTATTTGTAATGACCTTACAAATATAATATATGTTTATGTATAATATATGTTTAACAGAACTATATAATAATAATAAATAATAATTAAAATCACACCAAAAGCAATAATATATACAAATTATTTATTTATTGCAATTTTAAATCAAATTTTTATTTGTACAAATATTCAGCATGACAATGGACAGCCTGGGGAGCATCCCTAAACTACATCTGCTAGTTGCTCTGTGAATATGATGATGATATGCCACAAATGTAGTACAGAAAGCCCTCGACTTATAACCATCTCGATTTATGACATTAATACATGGCAGTGGGAATGTGTGGAATTCTTTTCCTGCATGCAAAAAAAAAAAATTCTGATATTAAAGAATTTTTTTTTAAATCTGGAAAAATTAGAATTTTCCTAAATTGCTAGGTCCTTCTTTATGAACTCATAAAATTTTGCAATGCATCAAAAAGAGCCAAGGGAAAAAGAAATTGAGTTGAGATCTTATGGTTTGAGATTCCATGCTTTCCCCCTGCTAAAAAAAAAAGAAAAAGAAAAGTTTTTTGATAATTAATCATTTTTAAAAAATAGTTTATCATTTTGTGGTGCTGTTGTCATCAATTTCACATGACTTTGTTGCATGTATAAATAAATAATTAAATTTTTAATCATGTTTGCAAAGGGAAACTTTTGATAAATATCTTCATTCTTAGAAACATCAATAAATTCTTTATCTAATTTTATATTTTTATTTAAGCCATTTATTAAGTTTTAAATAATGATAAATCTGTTCTGGTGCACAGCTATTTTTTTATTTTATTTATACTAAAAAATTTTGAGATAATTTATCAAAAAACAGATTGAAATAGTTTAACAAATAATAATACAATTACTAAATAAATATTAGAAGATAAAATAATAAATAATACTCGAAGAAATGAGTATTATGTTATAGTCGAAAATAACATATGCACACATTATAAATTCTGATCCCATTATCTCAATATATAGTGATTACTAAACTTTCAACCTTTCTCTTTAAGAAAAAGGACCAATTATTTTATTATCATTAAGACAGAGAATTTTGATTCTATTTATTGTCATAATTTGCATATTATACATAGGATTTTAAAAAATTTGTAAAAAAATAAATATCTTTTCCCAGATGGAAAATCCTACAATACAATCAAGTAGACATATCAGAGAATATAAAAAAATTAGAATACAAAATAAATTTCATATGCAATTTAGAATCCTTTAAAGTTGAAGAATTATATTTCATGCTCCTGGAGTCAGATTTTATTGCCCTTGTTTGCGTCCATCTCCCTCTCGTGCAACATCTCCAAATGACTTTGGACACTTTGGGTAATAAAAACACCTAGTCTGTTTACAAATAAAACTGGAGATGTGCTTGTTTTGACTTGGAAAAAGATTTATGACTGAATGAAATATGATGATCTGTTTATTTACATAATTTTGATAAGAAGTATCATATTACTTAAAAATTTATTAAAAATCAATAAATTATAGTAAAAAAATGATTTTTTTGGATTAGAAAATAGACACTTTGCCAAAAAATAAAGTTTCATACATTTGGAATATTTATTTTAACAAAACAGTGAAAATTTTGCATAATTAACAGTTAATTATTCTGCATGCAGATTTCATTTCCCTACTTATGATTTGGTTTTATATCGCTGCTGTTGGGTTAACAGGGCCGGGCCGACTAATTGTGGTGCCTGAGGCAAGTTTTAAAAACAGTGCCTTTTAAATTTTTTTTGAAAAATTCCAAGTAATGAATAATAATCTACTTAATAGAATAACAGCCATTTTAAGAAAAATTTGTATTAAATATAAAAACAAGTTTTGTTTTTATTTAAAAGAGAACAAAAATAGTTTGAACATTGTAATACTTAAAAAATAGAAAAATTGAATATAATTTGTTCTAAATTACTCTTTGAGCTTTTATTGTAGTGAATCATTTGATTTGTATCTTTATAATTTATTGTAACTCTCAATAATATAGAACAGCACTGAATTGCAGTGTAATTTAAAACATTTATTGAACTAATCTGCACTAACATTTTCAGCTAGACAGCCATCTTCAGGTGCATTCAAATCAAAACATTCTAAAAAAGAATATACCGTTTCCTTGACGATATTTTACATAAATAACAATGACGTCACATATATTAAGAAAACGAATGGTTGCATTTTTGCATATAGTTACAAACAAGAAAAAGTTTTTATATAATTAATAAGAATATTACACATAAAAAATTAAAATTGTTAAGATAATGTAATAATACTATGTTATTATCATCCGTATACACAATTACGTGGGATCACATTCTAAATTGAGTATGTCCGTCTCTATTTTTATAGTCTCTGTTCTCTTCTACTTAGGGCATGTTTTCAAGGTTGGGGGTTTCCAGGCTAGTCGGTCATTTAAGAGTTTCTCTCTTCCTTTTCAGAATTTTTAATGTTTCTGTAACCTCTGGTCTTGTTTTTCTTACAATGGGTTTTATTATTTTCGCTTCCTTCCATTTTATGGTCAAATCATTGGAATATGTTTCTGTGGCTAAGGCTGTAGTTAGTTTACCTTGTCTTATGTCTTCCTTATGCTCAGACAGTCTTTTCTTTAAATTCCTTGCTGTGACACCTATGTACGACGTTTCTTCCTGGGTTTGAGTGTTGTTAGTTGGAATTCTGTATACTCTGCTTTTGTCCTGCTGCTGTAACTTCAATCTTAAGTAAGATCAAGAATATAGACACAAGTCCAAAGGATATATATACCTTATCGGTTCCTTATCACTTAGAAGATTAAAGATGGTCGGGCCTCTGTATGATGTTAGTCTCCTATTATTGTTTCTAGCAATCCTTCTATCCACTTCTAAATGCTTCATATGGTACAGCACTAATAAATACCTACCTTTATCTTCTTCTGGTTCGTGCTGATTGTTGTGTTGTTGAGCATCTGCTTTGCCTTTTATTTCATTTAGAATTCTCCTTAGAAAGGGTTTCGTATATCCATGTCATTCTCCTACTCCTTCAATATATGATAGTTCTTGGTTTAAGTTCTCCTCTTTGTTGCAGTACAGAATGGCCCTTCTATAAAAACTTCGAAATGCTGATTTTTTATACCCTATTGGGTCATTTGACCAGTTCGGTATAATCACTGGGACATATCTAGGTTTTCTGTAAACTGTGGTTGTTATATTCCCCAGGTTTATATTGATTTCCAAGTCTAAAAAATGTACTTTCATCTTACTATGCTGGTCCTTCTTTATGTATAAGCCATATTGCTCTATTGTGAGAGTATTAACAAATTCCTCTAACATATTCAAGTTCTTCCATATAAGTAAGATATTGTCAATATACCTGATGTATAATTTTATTTCCGTTTGGAAGCTTGGTAATCTCTGTTCCTCCACCGCTCTAAGAGTGATTTCTGCTAATACACCAGCCATTGGACTACCTATTGGTAGTCCAATGGCTGGAAACTTAGAAGTTCTTTATATATCTGGGTAACTTAGAAGTTCTTTATATGTCTTACTCTTAAACATAAAGTAAGATTCATGGCATATTAGGTGTGCTATTTCATGTAATAAGTGTGAGATCTCATCTACTTGTAGGATGTTTTGTAAAAGGAAACAATAAAAATAGAGGCATACTGATTCTATTTTCAAGGATGGGTAAAATGCCTTATAGTCATATGTGGTATATATATCCTTTGGACTTGTGTCTATATTCTTGATCTTACTTAAGATTGAAGTTACAACTGTTGTTGATGTTTCTGTTTCACCCAGTTTGCTGTTGCACCATTAAGCAATTGTTCTTTCTAATTGGTAGGTGCATTTCTCTTTTCCACTATGGGTCTAGCCTCTATCAGTGTCTTATGGGATTTTATATAGGTGAACAGTCTTGGTGCTACTGGTGCTTCGCTTTTCTGTATTTTCCAGAACTGTGAGAAGTTCTTATTCTTTATGATTTCATCAACCTTCTTGCTATGCTATCAGTAGGATCTGTGGAGAGCTGCTCTAGTTTTGTATCATTAACATATTTCAATAGAAAGGATTCATATTTCTTTTTCGTCATTAGCACTATTTTTTTGTCTTATCCTCTCTTGTGATTATGTATTGATTTTCTCTAATTCATTGAAGTGTTCTTCTTATGAGATTTCTCTCATATCTACCTTCTTTGTTTTTGTGGGTGTTCTTAACCCTATCCTTACAAAAGACCATCTGACAAGGAGAGGACGCGAGGGCTAGAAAACGGAATGAAACGGAAATTTATTTCTGTAAGAGTTCTTGACTAGTACTACAACACAGTAAAAGGCTAGAGGCCAATGGCTAGCCATTATGATGAAAAATGTCCTCGAAGAAAGACGCGACGAAAGTATACCAGTTCGTTACAGTAATTAATGACCAGTTGGCGTGGCAGCGTGGTTAAGTAGCAAACTCCCATACGTTCGGCCCGAGTTCTATTCCCGCTAGTTACAATTTTTTTTGTTTATTCGTATTAGCAGAAATATGAATTGAAAAGGTTAAAAACAGCATTAATTAAATATATTTTTCTGTTTGTCTGCCATTTTGCTTGAATGATGGTTGCAATATTATATCT
>AYEL01074437.1:0-22339 GCA_000484575.1 Olivierus martensii | reverse complement strand
GGGGCGAAAAGTGCAGGGGGCGAAAATGACTGGGGGCGAAAAGTGCTGGGGGCGAAATGTCCTGGGGGCAAAACGTTCTCAGGGCAAAATGTAGGGGGCGTATTGTCGGAGGCAAAATGCAGGGGGCGAATTTTCCGTAAACCGAAATTATTGATGGAATCCTTAATTCTGAAAGATATCAGAATATATTGCAATTGAAAATGATTCCTTCTGCTGTCAGGCTCCTTGGCAGAAGGTATTATTTTCAACAGGACAACGATCCTAAACATGTTTCACATTCAACAATGCAATTTTTTGATCAAAACAAAATTAAGCTCCTTTCTCCCTGGCCTAGCCAAAGCCCTGACCTTAATGTCATCGAGCATTGTTGGTGCCAGCTAAAGAAAATGGTCAAGGATTGCCACCCCAAGAACATAGCAGAATTAAAAGGGTTTTGTAAAGAGGAATGGGCAAAATTTGACGTAGACTTTTGCAGGAAGCTTGTTGAAGGCTACCGAAAACAATTACAAACTGTAATTTCTGCTAAAGGTGGGCATATTAAATATTAATTGTAAGGCATCAATACTTTTATCCACCTTATGTTTTCAGTTTTTGTTTGTACAGAAATAAATAATTGTTATTTCTGATTGAATGTGCTATCCTTACTATTCTTTGCTCTTTCCAGTTTCATAAACAGAGTTTGAAAACGTTACATTAAGCTCGAACATTAATATTGCCAAAATAATAATAAAAAAATGGGGGTATCAATACTTTTGTCCACCACTGTACTTACAGTGACAATATAATCAGTAAATTCCATGATTGGTGAATGCAATTCACATACATATGAGTCCATGTGCAATGATTTGATGTACCAAAATTATCCTTTTTGAGTATGGTTCCTGTAGTTTACAAAAATGTTTTTGTGATTAAAAACTTAGTAATCAAGAAGACTCTGGAAAGTATCTCCTTTGAAAAGAGATAAAGATTTGGTGAAGAGAGTGTGGAAGAGGGCATTGAAAACTTATTGAATTGGCTAGAAATAATCGAAGTTAAAGGTGAATGAATGCTAAGAAGGTGTTGTAAAACAACAGTAACCCTATAATAAAAATATTAATTAGAAAATTTTGGATGGGGAAAACGTAGGAATGGAGTCAAGATGTGCGTATAAAGGTCATAAAATTGCATAAAGCTGACCATGGATAGAAGAAAATTAGTTCCCGATTGCAGATTCCCGTTTCAACAGTACAAAAAATCATTCAGAAATGGAAGTGCCATGGCATTATAACAAATTTAACCCTTGTAGGTCACCCATCATTATTGAGTGACAGAGCTACTTGCTTGTTGAAAAGGACTGTATTAAATGATAGAAAGAAGTCTTCGAGGCAAATAGCAGTTGAACTTAGGGAGGGAAATGTAGCGTATATCTCTTCGAGAACAGTTAGACGGCACTTAAACAAGTGTAACCTCTGAGGTTGTGTGATGAGAAAGAAGCCATATCTGAAGAAGTGCCATAAAAAAGCACGTTTGGAATTTGCAAAGAAATATATCAAAGAACCAGAAACCTTTTTTAATAAAGTTTTATGGTCTGATGAGACAAAAATCAACCTCTTCAATAGTGACGGTAGGCAGTTTGTTTGGCATTTCAAAAATGAAGAGTTCAAAGAAGATTGCCTGGTGCCAACTGTGAAGCATGGTGGTGGTAGCGTGCTACTTTGGGGTTGCATGAGTGCAAATGGGCCTGGAGACCTTGAAATTATTGATGAAAGATATTTCGCATTATTATTTAAAAAACTTAAGCCAGTTCAGAAACATTATGTTCTAGATATTCCTTTGTATAAATTTCACCTTCTTATATCATAGTGAAATTATTTGAACTAGTAGACCCGTTGCAGCTACGCCAACAATAAAAGAATGTCGATGATCGATAAATGATTTTATAATTTAATTATTTCAAAATTTTATATAATTATTAGGCAAAATTTCTTTATTACTAACGAAGTTTATCTTATTAAATAAAAAGATATTTCTTTATAAAAAATTAATTATGGAATTATCGGAATAACTGGAAAGAAGAAATTGCAAATTATCTGAAACAAAATATACTGATCATGAAAATACATTTTTCTAAATAAACTCTAATTAAATTCAAAGATTCGTCTTGAATCTTAATTATTGTGATTCCATATGCTGATTTCATTGGGAACGTCTTCACTATTCGAATAGAAAATCATGATCACTTCATTTAAGTATCGTTCTGAGAATTAAAGCACGTTCGCCAACTTCACACATTGATTGGTCTCCTCCCAATCATTTTCTTAATGATTAATTTAGAGCTGTTGGATAATAGTCTACTGTTACCTTATTTCTTAGCAACATTACATTTTTTTTGCATTTTATATCCAATTAATTAGGAGCAATTCCAGAAGTTTCTATTGAATTTAATTAAATACTCCACTGGGAATAAGGCTTTCGCCAGAGGCGTTGAGAGACGTCGCTGAGCCCGGGGGAAAATTTACATGGGCTGCAGATTGCAGATTCCCGTTTCAACAGTACAAAAAATCATTCAGAAATGGAAGCACCATGGCAATATAACAAATTTAACACGTGCAGGTCGCCCATCACTATTGAGTGATAGAGCTACTCGCTTGCTGAAAAGGAAAAGATCGCTTGTAGAAAGAAGTCTTCGAGGCAATTAGCAGTTGAACTTAGGGAGGGAAATGTGGCGTATATCTCTTCAAGAACAGTTGGACCGCACTTAAACAAGTGTAACCTCCGTGGTTGTGTGGCGAGAAAGAAGCCATATCTGAAGCAGTGCCACAAAAAAGTACATTTGGAATTTGCAAAGAAATATATCAAAGAACCGGAAACCTATTTTAATAAAGTTTTATGGTCTGATGAGACAAAAATCAACCTCTTCAATAATGACGGTAAGCAGTTTGTTTGGCATTTCAAAAATGAAGAGTTCAAAGAAGATTGCCTGGTGCCAATTGTGAAGCATAGTGGTGGTAGCATACTACTTTGGGGTTGCATGAGTGCAAATGGTTCTGGAGACCTTGAAATTATTAATGGAATCCTTAATCTGAATGATATCAGAATATATTGCAATTGAAATGATTCCTTCTGCTGTCAGGCTCCTTGGCAGAAGGTATTATTTTCAATAGGTCAACGATCCTAAACATGTTTCACATTCAACAATGCAATTTTTTGATGAAAACAAAATTAAGCTCTTTTCTCCCTGGCCTAGCCAAAGCCTGGACCTTAATGTCATCGAGCATTGTTGGTGCCAGCTAACGAAAATTGTCGAGGATCGCCTCCCCAATAACAGCAGAATTAAAAAGGTTTTGTAAAGAGGAATGGGCAAAACTCGACATAGACTTTTGCATTAAGTTTGTTGAAGGCTACCAAAAATGATTACAAACCAGGAAGTATGAAGAAAACTTTTGATTACCAAGTATATCTGGAGAATTGAATTGAGGGGGTCCGTGGAGGTGTCAGGATATTTCTTTATAGCCAAAAACACAGATATGTGGCGCTTTTGTGAGTAAGGATGGAGAGAAGAAAATCTCCAGTGATGCAATGACAGACAACGATACGGTTGAAAACAAACGTGGATCTTCATTGAGAGAGAGATCCCTATTACACATGCTACTGACCTGAACACAGGGAGCAGCACATTGTAATAGGGATCTCTCTCTCTCAATAAAGATCTACGTTTGTTTTCAACCGTATCGTTGTCTGTCATTGCATCACTGGAGATTTTCTCCTCTCCGTTACTCACAAAAGCGCCACATATCCGCGTTTTTGGCTATAAAGAAATATCCTGACGCGACAGTCGCTCCGCAGACCCCACACTGGTGTCAGAAGTGAGATTACTTGAAGTAAAAAGGGGACAAAAAAACAAGGAACGACTTAAGTGTGGCAAAACTTAAACTTCAAAGATGGAAGGATAGCTCGATTTGATGCAGTGACACATCCGGAAACGACAACGGGATCTTACGGTGTTTTCGCTGGCATTCTTTCAAGTTTTGGGGTGAATCTACTTCTTGTGTGACTGATTCTTTCAACGCGATTGATGAGATAGGGACTTTAGCCTCCTGGTCGGACCACCAAAAATTCGGGATCGCAAAATGTAAACTAACAGGAATCGCTTGCGAATTTCCTTGGCAAGATTTTAAAACAAAACCCTTACTATTCTTTGCTCTTTCCAATTTCATAAACAGGGTTTGAAAATGTTACATTAACCTGGAACAATAATATTTCCAAAATAATAAACAAATGGGGGTATCAATACTTTTGTCCACCACTGTAGATCACCACAAAATCAAACTCAGATAAATTGACAATTTCAACCCCGATCTGGAATGACTCAGGGATATAAAAGAAGGTCTATGCTGAGATTTTCTACACCCCGAAATATGGGTACATCACAAGGCAGAGAACACAGCAATGACCACTCCCAACCTCACAATGGATGGCAGAGAGATGCCCGCATTTTGTTCCACCACAGAATTTTTGAGGCAACAATCGTAATCAGTACCGCAATAACAGAAATTCTTGACTAGTGCGGGTCCAGCCGAATACAAATCACATCGTGCGAAAACAAATAATAAGTGACAAATGCCTTCTCAGGCTGTTGTCTCAGTAAAGGGGCTAATAAATGCAGAGATACTTACAGAAAATGGAAGAGATTGCGATGTGAAGGAATGAGTGAAATAAAACTCGCTGGAGACGCGTTTCCTAGTCTAAAATGCGTAATAGATAATCGGTCCAGTTGTTTGACCGATATGAAGGAATGAGTGAAATAAAACTCGCTGGAGACGCGTTTCCTAGTCTAAAATGCTTAATAGATAATCGGTCCAGTTGTTTGAAAATAGATACGGGTGCAATAGTCACTTTACTGTCAAGAAAATTTGTATATACCTTAAGAAAATGCTTAGTTCCTTCATGTGACTCACATATAGAACTGAAAAGTGTCACAGACCATTTGATAAAAACATATGGAAAATAAGATTCGATTTTCAAATCGGATCATTAATATTTAAGCACGATTGTTATGTTGTAGATTCACGGGTAACAATTCCGAATGATGGTATTTTAGGGTGCGATTTCATTATCAAACATCATCTAACAATTTCTTTGCATAAATCTATGATTACACTGGCCAACTGTATGCAAATAAATTTTAGAGGCCAAATTTGTAATCAAGCGGCCGAGAGAGAGACCATTCGGCAAAATGCCTTTGGTCGTATGGAGAATGAACCTGATGAAAATCGGGATGACATTCAAACGAATCTCTGACCCGATAACAGCAGTGTTGACGAGAAGACCGTCTACCTGTTGGAAGCAAAGTTATACCACCCATATCGGAAGTTATTGCATTGGCGAAGGTTAGGGGAATCAATCAGAAAAATTCGGATAGGTGTAATACAGTTGGAAATTTTGAACGAATCTGGACTAATCACGATGGATGTGTTAGTCAAAACGAAATTAAAGGGTAAAGTACCCGTTAGGATTATGAATGTTACAACTAGTTCAAAGAAATTGAGCAAACAGGAACTTGTAGGAAAATTTATGCATGCGATCGAAGAAACAAAAGAGCAAATTAATACCAACAGTTTGGGAAGGGCCGCTGCCACTGTAAATATGATGCAGAAAGATTTTGAAGATCTTTTTGATTGAACTAAGATGGGAAAAGACAAAAAGAAACCGTTGTTAAATTTATTATACAAATATAGACATGTATTTGTGACAAACAATTACAATTTAGGATATTGTGATATTGCTGAACATCAGATAAATACAGGCACTAGCCAACCAATTTATTTGCCACTGTATCAAATTCCTTATGTGCAGCAGGAGAAAATAAATGAAATAGTTGAGGAGATGTTGCGAAACGAAATTATAGAGCATTCAAGCTCTCCTTGGAGCTCTCCAGCGCTCCTTGTCTGGAAGAAAGATGGAACTTTTAGATTTGTAATCGACTACAGAAAACTAAACTGCGCATGTGCACAAGATCCGTTTCCAATTCTGTTTGTGTCAGAAAATCTTAATCTGATATGAAGAGCTAGATATTTTACCTCTATGGATACTCTTTCTGGGTTTTGGCAACTGCCTTTTCCTACCAAAAGCTGCCCAAAAGGCGCCTTTTCAACCCCCGATGGGCAATTTCTCCATATGCCTATGGGCCTTAAAAATGCCCCTGCAAGTTGGCAAAGAGCTGCCAGTCACATACTACATGGCCTGAGAAATAAGATTTGTTTAAATTACCTCGATGACATCTTAGTTTTTAGCCAGAACTTTGATAGTCATTTGGAAAGGCTGGAACTAGTTCTTAGATGCCTAGGAGAGGCAGGAATTAAACTAAAACCCAAAAAGTATCACTTCTTGCAGCGACAAATAAACTTTTTGGGTCACGAAATCTCTGAAGAAGGTATTAATCTAGATCTGGCCAAGATAGACAGCGTAGTAAATTTTCCACGTCCAAGGAATGATTCAGAAGTGAGCTCATTTCTAGGGCTGACTGGATATTATAGTCAACACATTAATGCTTATGTAAAAATTGCTAAGCCTCTTACAACCTTACTGAAAAATAATACTAGGTTTACATGGGATGATAATTGTGAGGTAGCCTTATAAAGACTTAAAGAAATTTTAACTACAGCACCACTTCTGCATTCGACAAATTCTATAAAGTCTTTTATACTTTCAATAGATACCTCCCGTTATGCAATCGGAGTGATCATTGTGAGGTAGCCTTATAAAGACTTAAAGAAATTTTAACTACAGCACCACTTCTGCATTTGACAAATTCTATAAAGTCTTTTATACTTTCAATAGATACCTCCGGTTATCAAAAAAAGACAAAAGAGGTGATCTTCCAATTGCTTATGCAAGCCAACAGCTAAGGCCGCCTGAAAGTTAACTACAGCACTACCGAGAGAAAATTTTTTGCGATTGTTTGGACTATAAAATATTTTCGGCTCTATATATAAGGCGAGTCATTTGAGATACGCACAGATAGTCGACAATTACGATGGCTATTATACGTTCGCGATCCGGTGTTGGGATTTTTTTTTCCGTCAGTGTATAAGGCGAGTCATTTGAGATACACACAGATAGTCGACAATTACGATGGCTATTATACGTTCGCGATTCTAACTCGAGATTAGCTCGCTGGAACTTTCAACTACAAGAGTATGACTTTGTTATTATTCATAAACCAGGAAAAATGCATGCTAATGCAGATGGTTTTAGTCGAATCCTGATTGGTTCGATTGAAGAATACCATTCCATTTATAGTATCGAACAAATTGGGGAACAGCAGAAATTAGATGAGAAATGTAAGGAAATTATAGAGAAATTGTCACAAGATGACACACAATATAATGAGTATGCAGATTATTTTCTAGACGGAAGTGGCATACTCTATAAAGAAAAACGATGTTGATTTCGGAGAGAGGTTTGGCATCAATTAGTGGTGCACTGATCTCTAGTAGGATACATTTTAAATATATTCCATAATGCACCGACATCAGGACACATTAGTACTAAGAAGATGCGTAAGAAAATTGAGACTCAATTCATATGGTTCGATATATATAGAGACATAGTTAAATATTGCGATAGTTGCATCCAATGTGCACTGTGTTGACGCCAAGATGGCCGACGTCAGGCTCCTCTACAAACTTTTCCTAAATTGACTCAGGTTTTCAAATGCACTACCTTCAACATTGTAGGACCACTGCCAATTACGAGGGTAGATAATAAATACATTCTCGTTTTAATAGATCATTTTACCCAGTATGCCGAATGCATATGGCTTCTGGAAATTTCTGAGAAAACAGTTGCGAAGGCTTTTGTCTTAAATGTAGTGTTAAGACACTCAGTCCCAAAACAATTGTTAACTGACTGCAGTACAAATTTTACTTCAAAAGTTATGAAAGAAGCAGCAGAGAGCTTAGGGATAAAGCGACTATTAAGTACAGCATACCATCCTGCATGTAACGGTGTGGTTGAATGCCTTAACAAAACATTCATTGACATGCTAGCGCACTATGTGCAGAAGGACCAAACACAATGGGATGAAATGCTTCCCTACATGGTCTTTGGTTATAGTACCATCATGCATGCATCAATAAATGAAAGTCCATTTTATCTTTTATACGGACGCGATCCAACATATCCATTTGACATCATTACGACTCCAAATACCGCTATCTACGATATAAATGAGAATTTTGTGACCGAACTGAGGCTGCGTCTAAAGACAGCACACGATTTAGCACAACACCACTCTCAAATCACAGCCAAAAAGCAAAAAGCCTACCACAGCAACAAGACCAAACCTTACCAGTTTGCTGTAGGCGACAGTGTTCTTGTCAATCAAACTTATATTCCCCCTAGAGTAAAGCGAAAATTTTATCCTCAATTTACCGGTCCTTACAGAATTGTCGAAGAAACTAGTCTGGTAAACTTTGTGATAGAAGAAAGTAATACAGAAAAATGCATCTTGGTGCATGCAAATAGACTGAAACCCACCATGTCTCAGTTGGAGTTAATCAACCAACAAAAGAAAACATTCTAGACAGAGAACAGCCCGTATTAGCTACTGAAACAGCTCCTGAGCCCAAAGTTGACCCGTGGGATCAGTTGATTTTAGCTTCGATAGAACTGGAAGCTGACTCTGTACTGACTCCGATTGAAGAAGCTTCTACGTCAGGTACACAGACTCAGCCAATACATGCACTAAGAAGCAGAGGAAACAACCCCAAAGAGCCCTGGGTCTCGGATATTTTCACACGCAGTCGTATTCCAAGGTAAATAAACTAATAGTCGCAATAATAATATTTAAGTTACCCTGGGTCTCGGATATTTTCACACGCAGTCGTATTCCAAGGTAAATAAACTAATAGTCACAATAATAATATTTAAGTTTAGATCTTGGATTATGCGAGTTTCAAAATTAGCTTTGTCAAAAAAAAAACGCCTTGACATATTTTATTTGCAGATATAAACGTATTCAAGGATGGGAAGTGGAAGATTAATAATTATCATAATTATATTTGTGATTAATGGAATGGCCGATCACTCCGGTCTGAAGAAAGGGATTGTGTTTGTAAATCAAAGAAATTTTCTCCTCTTCACAAGCCATTGGACACTTGTGGTTGACATAACCTTCGAAGAGTACAATGTACAATTGTGACGACTCCGAGAACATTTGGAAAAAGTGGAAGATTAATAATTATCATAATTATATTTGTGATTAATGGAATGGCCGATCACTCCGGTCTGAAGAAAGGGATTGTGTTTGTAAATCAAAGAAATTTTCTCCTCTTCACAAGCCATTGGACACTTGTGGTTGACATAACCTTCGAAGAGTACAATGTACAATTGTGACGACTCCGAGAACATTTAGAAGATTTAAAACGAATAACCCGAGAAGCACAAATCAGAAAGGCCGGAAGTGTACATTGGAGTTACACCGCTGCCGAAGTAGAAAATTTGGATCGAGTTTTAACGGAACAAAATGAAGAATATCAAGACCTAAAATCATTAGTAACTTTAAACATAGACGTTAGGGGAAAAAGAGCATTAATTTATTTTGGGGGAAATTTATTAAAATTTCTATTTGGGACTGCTACCTCTACAAACGTGGAAGACCTAAATAACAGGGTTTCACGGATTCAAACTAACTAAGAAAGCTTAGTGCTTATCTTGCAAGCACAGGCAACAGTCTTAAATGAGATGCTTGTGGCTGTCAAAGCTAACAGGCGATATATTAAAATGCTACTATAAGTTCAAGAATACTTGAGCCACACAATGCACTCCTATAGTTATTTGCTTAGTATGAGAACCGCTCTGCGATATATGGAGAGCGCAATCGCCGAATTTAGGTCACAGTTAACAAAAATGCAAGCAGAGATTGAATTTTTAGAACAGAGACGATTAGGTTCCTATTTCGCATCGAGACAGTCGTTATTAGCCACGTTGGTAGATATATACAATCATTTACCCGCAGGAGTTTCACTTATTGAACCAGTCCGAAGCGACAATTTATTTAAATATTACCAATGGATTATGGTTATTGCTGTAGCTCTTCCCGCAGGAGTTTCACTTATTGAACCAGTCCGAAGCGACAATTTATTTAAATATTACCAATGTATTATGGTTATTGCTGTAGCTCTTCTTGACATGCTCAGATTATTCATAGATATACCGCTAATTAAACCGAATCAATTTTTCGATTTGTTTGAAATCGTAAGATTTCCAGTATACTATTCTGAAATTAATTCATTCGCATACTATCGTACAGATTACACATTTATAGCTTTTTTGAAGAATCGAAAGTCGTATATTTTACTCGATACATACGAAGTTTTAAAATGTTGATCAGGAAGCATGTCAATCTGTGCACCTGAAACAGCCATATGGCAAAATCTGTACCAAAGTTGCGAGTATGCATTATTCATGGGCTACGATACATCAGCTAATCATCTTTGTGATAAGCAAGTAGCTGCTATACACTCACCTGTGTTCCAATGATTAGATCCATAAGGCTAGTGGCTCTATCTACAGCTAAACCGCTTAGCCTTGTGGTTGAATGTCCTAGGCTAAGTACATCTTTAACGCGCACTCAAATTATTAAATTAATCGGTACTAATATTATTACGTTATCAAATTCTTGTACGGGACACTTACCTGGAGGCTGTCTAACAATGCATTTTCAATAGAGATCCACTTTAAAATTAACTGCTAAGGTACACCTTGTTTTTCCTTTGTTAGCTGACATCTTGAGTAGGTCAGAGGTCGACCTAATCCAAACGTTTAACAATTATATGACGTGGAACAATAAAATCGAATTACCTCAGACAGATATATCACTAACTACAGCCGAAACCACATTACAAAATATCAAATCACAAATTAGTAAACTTAAGCGATCACTTTCTGATGAGTATCCAAGTGAATCACGAAATTATCTTAAAGAAATTACTTCTGTGACTTTAGGTTTGCTTCTTGTGGTTGCTGGCATTCTATTTTTCCTGTTCCGGAAACGCTTGCACAGTTGTTGCTGCACCTTCAAGAGAGCTAACTATCCCCACACCATTTCCCCTAGCAACGGTCATGACCTTAACGTTGACTCACATGTGTTGAACTCATCGCCAGAGGCGACAACAGTCACACGCGCTTTTTTCCACGATGTTCCAAGAACCGTAGAATGGAAAATAAAAGACAATTTTAACATCAGAATCAGTACAATTAACATGTTTGAATTCTCCAGATATCGATACAAATTTAACTGAATATACACAAAATAGATTATATCCGGATCTTCGCATTAAGAAAGAGAAACCTTCCCGAATTTAATAATTTAAATAACTCACAAGTTGTCTTCACCCATTAGGTTCAATGAAAAATTCTTAATCCAAACTCATCCGCCTCGACAGATCATAAAATGTTCAGTTTTGCACACACAAATTTCAAATAATAAACTAGATGATAAATTAGTTCGATATTTTAATTTTACAAAGTTAAAACGTAATTTTACAAGTTGAAACAGTCACACCAAGATAGGTTTGGTTACACACACACGATGGACGAGTTCGACACACTGACTCCCTCTACCTCTTCCTTAAATTTCACAAACCCATCTCCCCCAAAACTAGCTAAAGACAGGAAAAAAAATTAACAAACAGGAATTAATGACAATAGATTGTCAATGAAGGGCCGACCCAACATTCTTATTATTGTACTAAAATTAACAAGTATATATATATATATATATACACATTTATTATTTTTATTATTATTTTATATTATATCCATATATATCCTATTGTATGTTAATCCCTATTATTTGAAATTATTACTTAAACATATAACCATGTTCATTTTCAGTATGCTCAATAAACAATTTGATTTATTTTATTGTTTCATCATGCATTTTATTGGGTTTTATGAATGAAATTTTACTTTACCTTTTTTTTCTCGCGCCCATGGATTTGTTAGAAACGCTCGAAAAAAGAGAGATTTCTACATGAATAAAATCTTATTTGTAAGGAGGATAAATATATCATTATTTTAAACTTACTATTATTTCATAGTCGATAAATGTTAAATAGTTATAAGTTATCAAAACTTGTATTTCATAAAATTTTCATTTTATTTTATTTAATGAAAATTTTGGAAAGTTGGAGGTAATATAGAGAATCGCGACTATGTAATCGTATAATGCGCATTTTCTCTTATGGTGAAGTATTAATTGCACGAATAGATAAGTCGAAAATTAAAAAGAGGGGAAGGGGGAATGTGAGGTTTGGATGGATGAGGTTTCTTGTTGGCTATGGACACTTCTGCCAATGAATCACGGAAAAAAACAGAGATTATATGTAATTATAAATAAGGGAAATAGTTTTGTAAAGTAGTATATAAACATCCTCAGGAAGGTGTTAATTTAGCGATAAACATCGATTAATGTGTCTCTATTGTCAGCAGAATTTTGTATATAGGAACATGGGTCTTGACGAAACACGAGATATTATAGCGACAATGCGAGATCAAATTGCGGGCAGGTATCGCCAGGAACGCGATAATGAAAACGAAAGGTTAACTTTGTAATAACAAAGTACGTGGGAAGGAGAAAATAAGATAAGTAAGAAGAGAAAGTGCAGGGCAGGGAGTGAGTTGACCATCTGAGAGAAGGTGTCGTAAGAAAAAGTTGTTCCGACACGCCCAGAGAAAACGATCGATAGACATTCACAAGTGTGTATTAGTGTGTGCAAACTTCAACGTTGGAGGAGTAAAGAAGAAAAAGAAATAACTGTTTCTAAGAAGACCCAACTTATTATTTAAAGGAACCTTTCAGCAATTTAGGACTTTAAGGACTATTAATTAATTATAAAGGTATTTATCCTCCAACTATATTACAATGTGCTGATCCCTGTGTTCGGGTCAGCAACATCTGTAAAGGGATCTATCTCTCTCAACAAAGATCCAGGTTTGTTTTCAACCATATTGTTGTCTGTCATTGCATCATTGGAGATTTTCTCCTCTCCGTTTTACTCACAAAAGCGCCACATATCCGCGTTTTTGGCTATAAAGAAATATCCTGACGCCACAGTGACTCAATGGACCCCACAGAATGGTCTCAATAAATTTTTGTGGGCCCACCAGAAGTAGGGTCACAGGAGATCAGCTTTGAAATCTGGAATCGCAATGTATGCTGATTTTGGCATAATTGGATAGAGCTGTGAAAAACAAACAACTTTTGTTTGGAATGTAATATTTTTAATATTACTTACGGATTGTGAGAGATCACAAAAAAGATGACGCAACAGGCACCGCGGATTGGGCTATTCAAGCAATAAGAAAAAGAAGAATCTGACAGAGGACAAGTCAATATATCCATTGTGCTCATAAAAAATTGAAACAAGTCAGGAAATCCGTGTTCTTGAGTATGGCTCCATGCCGAACTGTGATGGGGAAAGACTTGTCGCACCTGCTGTTCAAATACTACCATCAAGTACATGAATTGGCCTTAAATTTGCTTAATACTGCTATATGCTGCTTCGGTAGTGTTCCGCAGTGTACACAAACGCCCATTATCAGATTCCTCTTCCTCTTATTGCTTGAATAGCCGGCAGGTAATCTACATGTGGCAGCATTTTTGTGATATCTCACAATCCGTAAATGATTTTTAAAATATTTCAAACAAATGTTTGTTTTTCACAGTTCTGTCCAATTATGCCAAAACCGGTTTATGTTTCCATTAAAGATTTCAAAGATGATTCTTGTGCCCTACTTTTGGAGAGCCTACAGTTTTTTTATCCTGGCCATTCGATTCTCAAAATATATTTTGGTTACCAATATTTTTCTCCTTATTATCTACCTGCATTTCTGAGAAAACAGGATCATACTGGTGTACTATCCTTTTTTCTCAAAAATGCGATGAGGTAGGAAACCTTGTACATCTTGTACATCTTTCTGTTTTAAATTTATATCATTTTTTCAATCCACTAGAGATTTGATTTAACAATACTTTATAGTCTCAATTCCAAACACTTTTCAAGCTGCCATGCCAATCACGAATGTCGTATTTCTCTCACAAGTCCAGTTCGTGTAACAGTTTGAATACCAAAATATCAATGGTATGAATTGAAAACACACAAGGGAATAACCGATATGAATTCTTCTACAACCCAAATAACTTGAGAGTAAAGCGTCAGATCTCACGGGAGTTATAGAACACAGTTTAAATAAAGAACCCGGTATTCTAGATGCATAAGGTAATGGTGGGGTAAACGGACACGCTAGTGATATATTTTAGAATATTTCGAGTGTGCTTTATTAAAGCAAATTCTAATATTATTATATTTGGTCTAAGCTATCATACTTTACATACCATATCATACCTAACATTTACTTTAGTAGTTAGCGATAAAATTTTATAATAATTGATTTTAACAAAGAATGCATGCGGTCCGTTTGCCCCACACTGTAAGTGCAAACGGAGCATGTAGGGGCAAACAGACATTTGTTTTTTGAATCACTAGTATCATTAATAGTGGCAAAAAAATATGGATCATTTCCATTTTCCATAGATGATACATGTATAGAAAATGGAAATGCCTTTTCAAGTAATAGAGGTCTTTAATACAAATTATATAACAATTTATATTTAACTTTATATAACATTCTGTATGCCTCGCAAATGTTTTCTTTATTGATGTTTGAAGAAGCTACAACACAAATTTATGCTGCTTGGATGTCTTTGCCACTGGTGGCATCAATTTTGTTAACTTCAACTTCCTCTATCTTAAAAATCAATGTTTTGTTGTTCGAATTTGGGAATCTCTACATTGTACACTCTCGCCTTCTTAATGTGTTAACCGTTGTTACGTTACTGAGTAAATATTGAAAATTATGCATGTGGTTTATTTTTGACTGAAATTATTTACTGCAAAATATTAATAAATTTTTAATATTCGAAGAAATTTGATAGAAACTTTGAGGGATTATAGAATGAAATGCAGAAATATTTCAATCTCTCGAAAGTTTATTCCTTTTTGAATAATTCAAAATGAAGAATTATATTATATCATCAAACCAAGATTCACTAGATTGGTCAATCTATTACTTACATTACGTTACATGAATGTCCACTGTTTCGAAAAGATTGGTGAAAAAAGATTTATTTATAGGCGTTAAAGGTGTTACATTTAAAGAGAATATACTATGATATTATTATGATGGAAAATCATAAAATAAACCGATTAGTTCAAATAGGTTTCGGATAGTTAGAGATATTTATCTCTGTAAACAGTACATTTTAATTCATATTAGTTCCTATAAAATCGAAATTAACTTATCACTTAATACCCGAAATATCATTACTTAACGTCCATTGGTTTTAGTATTAAGGCTGTTTTAAAGGCAAGAGCAAGCGTTAACGTTTGTGCATGCTTTCGTCATAGCTCACTCCTTTGCACTGTGTGTCATTTATCCATGATTATTCACATACCAAAAAAATCAGTATTAAGGCTGTTTTAAAGGCAAGAGCAAGCGTTAACGTTTGTGCATGCTTTCGTCATTTCTCACTGCTTTGCACTGTGTGTCATTTATCCATGATTATTCACATACCACAAAAGGCAAATACCACCTAGATGACAAGGCCTCGGCGCTGAGGTGATGACGTCATCACAAGCAGGCAATGCGTGGAACTGAAATGTTTAACAGTACTGTATATTCATACTGTCATTGAAAAAAAAATTATTTTCTGTTTTTTAGAAGGTACTTTTAAAGAATATTTTTACTATTATATGCCAAAATAATATAACTTTTTATTATTATTTTTATTAAGCATTTTAACTTATAATTTATTTGGTAGAACTACAATATGGAATATAATTATTATAATAATCTACAATTTATTAATAGCTTATATAAGTTACTTTTTAACACAAATTGCTAATATTTTTTCCATTTAATAAGAATTTCAATTAATTTTTGAATTAAGTGTTATGAGCTTGAACAGAAATAAAAACACAGTATTCCAAAAATGTATTAAAATGAACCATGATTTTATTTATTTTGCAAAATTACATTACAATTATTACATTAACAACAATACAATATATCACAATAAACATGATTATTTTATAAAGGAATCCATTATAAAGATAAAATGTATTAAACTTATTTTACAAAAGTTTGAAGTTTTCTTTTTTCACCTAACTCTGAAAATCATTTTTTCTTTTACAATAATTATTTAAAAGTATATTGGTTGATGTCTGTAAAAGATAAATTGTAATCATATCCAAAGAATGACCCTCTTCACAATAGTCATCATTTAAAAATTCATATTTAGACATTATATTAAGGGTTAAATTCATTGCAACATATTTTTGATTTTTTAATTTCAAAACCTATTTTCCTTATTTTCTGATGTCAATTTTTCTACAATAGTATAGTTATAAGCAACAGCATTAATTGTATAAGGAACAGGATATAACAAACTACCTCTATCCAAATTATACATAAGTATGTAATTTGAATCAATAACTAATGGTTTATCAGTAACTAATAATTTGGAGCATGAGTTGCATTTTAATTTTTTTTAGCTTCAGGAGCACAGTTACTTCATTTAAAAATTTATATTTAGACATTATATTAAGGGTTAAATTCATTGCAACATATTTTAGATTTTTTAATTTCAAAACCTATTTTCATTATTTTCTGATGTCAATTTTTCTACAATAGTATAGTTATAATCAATAGCATTAATTGTATAAGGATCAGGATATAACAAATTACCTCTATCCAAATTATACATAAGTATGTAATTTGAATCAATAACTAATGGTTTATCAGTAACTAATAATTTGGAGCATGAGTTGCACTTTAATTTTTTTTAGCTTCAGTAGCTCAGTAACCTGATATGTAGATTAATACAGGAAGATATGGTATAATATTTTTGATATCATCATCAGTAATGTCAATCTCAAAAATATTTTAAAAATTTTCTAAATCATTATAAATTTGATTTTCATTATCAATGTATGATATATTCATCTTACTATAAACATTAGAGTTTAATGTTAATGGTAAGTAATAAACTCTGCAGTCTTAATTTTGATTCATATAATTAGCATATTGAAATAAGATATTGTGATCCAAAAACACAGTTACTTGATATGTAGATTAATACAGGAAGATATGGTATAATATTTTTGATATCATCATCAGTAATGTCAATCTCAAAAATATTTTAAAAATTTTCTAAATCATTATAAATTTGATTTTCATTATCAATTAATGATATATTCATCTTACTATAAACATTAGAGTTTAATGTTAATGGTAAGTAATAAACTCTGCAGTCTTAATTTTGATTCTGCTTCATATAATTAGCATATTGAAAAAAGATATTGTGATCCAGCTAACATTCTATATTTGCCAAAACGATCTTCCAATGCATCTGTCTGAAATTTACCAGAGAGGAAATATTTTAATTTCATTTCAGATAATTTTCTTTAAAAACAAGTGTTTTCTCAAACTGATTGATTGCTAATAACCCATTACATCAGAATATTACAAAATATTAGATAGCTACACAAATTTTATAAAAACAAATTTACAATTAAATGGGAATGGTGGAACAACCTATTACATCAGAATATTACAAAATATTAGATAGCTACACAAATTTTATAAAAACCAATTTACAATTTAATGGAAATAGAATGTTACAAAATATTAGATATCTACACAAATTTTGTAAAAAAAAAAGTTTACAGTTTAATGTGAATAACTACGTAATTAATTTTGTAAAAACAAATTTACAACTTAATGTGAATTGTAAAATTTACTATGTTCATGGTTAATTATATCATCAAAATTTCGAGTAACACCCACGTGAAATTTTCACGCCACAACTTGTCCATTATTTTACACTACAAAGTATCCGTTATTTTATTTTTTCTTTTCGAGTTGAATTTTACAAATGTGGTCCTTGAAACTGTACTGTGTTCTAGTTTATGCGGAGGGACGTATAAAATGCCTTCGTGGGCCGCCTTTTGCCCACCTCTTTTCGAGTTAAATTTTACAAATGTGGACCTTGAAACTGTACTGTGTTCTAGTTTATGCAGAGGGCCGTATAAAATGCCTTCGTGGGCCGCCTTTTGCCCACCTCAGTTAAATTTTACAAATGTGGACCTTGAAACTGTACTGTGTTCTAGTTTATGCGGAGGGCCGTATAAAATGCCTTTGTGGGCTGCCTTTTGCCCACTCCTGATATAGATTATAAAAGGATTATTCAGTTTTATTTTCTCACGCGAGAAACATCGTAACGTCACAAATATCGTTGATTAAATAAAAAAAGAGATATATATTAAAATATATTGGAATATGAAATATACAATTTATTACATTTTTTATTCTCACGCGAGAAACATCGTAACGTCACAAATATCGTTGATTAAATTAAAAAAAGAGATGTATATTAAAATATATTGGAATATGGAATATACAATTTATTACATTTTTTCTTTTAAGTATTACATATTCTTCTTAACTATTAAATTATATGTAATTATCATCTGAGAGATAAGACCTAACCTAATCTACCGGAAAGCCAACATCTCAGGCGGACTCAACCCGCCATCTATCGAATAAGTTATAAAGTTTTGTCGATATTTGATTTTTGAAATTTTTTTATAACGGTTATTTAAAATATATTTAATAATCAGAAACTCAAATCAAAAGAATTTATAAAACTTCATTGTATATTCTTCGAGTTATTTCTGTCTAAAGTTGTACGTGGCAGTAATCAAAAGAATTTATAAAATTTCATTGTATATTCTTCGAGCTATTTCTGTCTAAAGTTGGCAGTCTCAAAACCTCAAATCAAAAGAATTTATAAAATTTCATTGTATATTCTTCGAGCTATTTTTGTCTAAAGTGGTACGTGGCTCTAATGAGGATAAACAAATTATTATATAGTTTATTTACCTACGAATTACATATTTTATTTTAGAATTTATTATTACTATGTTTAAATGGGACAGCCGCTTAATTGGGCCAAAATGCCTTAGTCCCAACGTGTCTTAATTAAGCGGAATCCACTGTATATCTCAAAGGCATTTATATTCCGAGTTTCGCAAATCTCGCATTATTTTTAACAGGTGCGTCTTTTTTGGAAAACAGTGTGTTTTTTTTTATTCGAGAAAATGCTGTAATTGCATTCAATTAAACAATTTTCAGACATCAAAGATTTTTAAAATATCTTTGATGTCTGAAAATTGGGAAAGAACTGCCATTTCGAAATGGTAGTTCTTTCCTAATTTTCTATTTTAAATAATTTAACTTTATTAAATAAAGTTGTAACAATGCTTGTTTATAGTACACGAGAAAATGCTGTAATTGCATTCAATTAAACAATTTTCAGACATCAAAGATTTTTAAATTATCTTTGATGTCTGAAAATTGGGAAAGAACTACCATTTCGAAATGGTAGTTCTTTCCTAATTTTCTATTTTAAATAATTTGAATGATCGAGATTTTGTAAAATTACTTCGATTAAATAAAGACTTAATCTTATTTCTGTGAGAAGAGTTAAGGGTCGAAGTAGAACCCAAAACTACTTAACTAGCTATTTATATTTGACTTGTTAGAAAAAAGAAGTACTGTTAGAAAAAAGAAGTAAAAAATTCTATTTCTATAAAAATATTTAAAGCAAATAGAGATATATTAAGCCTGCATTCATTAATTTTTATATGTTTAAGAGCTATGCAAGCACACATTATATTCAATGATTTTAACTAATTCATCATTTTTAACAAATCATATGAATGCATCTTTATCTTAAATAAAATTTAAGTACTAATTTTGCTTTCTAAGCCTATGCTAAGTTGTAACCATGGTTTGCTCAGTAGCTAAGTTGTAACAATGGTTGTTTATAGTATACTACAAACAACCATGGTTGCAATCATATGAAAGCATCTTTATCTTAAATAAAATTTAAGTACTAATTTTGCTTTCTAAGCTTATGCTAAGTTGTAACCATGGTTTGCTCAGTAGCTAAGTTGTAAAAATGGTTGTTTATAGTATACTACAAACAACCATGGTTACAGCTTAGCTACTGAGCTACATTTTTTAAGAACAAGCTGTCTTTTTACATAAATACAGTATTTACTTTATAATTAACAGGTTCTAAATGCTTTCGGGTTTTATACTACATACTCCTATGAAGAAGCAATAGCTCAAGATCTTCATAAATCAGTCAGTTGTCCCTTTGTTTGTCGATGCATAAGTGAAGTTAGTAAGGCTGTCAATAAAATAATTACTCCCATAAACGTTGTCTGTCCTTTCCTATAAAATTATTATTTAACTTTTCTATAATTAAATTTCTGTTTTCGTTTAAAAAGTCTATAAGCTCCATATATTTATCGGATAAAAGGAGAAATTAAAAATATTAATATCATTGAGAATAAACTTTTTATGTGTTAAAGCATTTAAATAAAAAAATATATATTTTTAATCAATTTGAAGCCCTGGATATGTGAGATCAAATAAATACAACTCAAACGCCTCAGAACTTAACAAAAATTTAATGCAATTATAATTCAATTCGACAGGTAAATCTAATCAATTACTATGATATGCTTAAATATTAAATGTTAATTATTAAAAGAATGGCATTATGAAAAAAGCGTATATTTCCTATCATGCATAAATTTATCGTCTTTGTCTCAAAATTAGTCCATCTAAATTTTAAAGGGTTTTACTGTTTGACAGCAAATAATAAAAGATTACGTAGAAATCTTTTAAAGAGCTCTGAAATCTGATGAAATAATGTTTGGTGATATTTTAAGCTCCATATATTTATCGGATAAAAGGAGAAATTAAAAATATTAATATCATTGAGAACATCATATTTGTAATTATTTTGCCAGATGTTATAAATTTTATACCTATTATTGTGCAATATATGAAATCCGATTCTGAATATGATTCTGATGATATTATATGAATGTAGACTATGAGATAAATATTTTCGGCAAATACAATAACTGTAGAGTAAAGTGGGTAAAGACGCCGCAGTTTTTATATTTCCTTTATTACAACGAAACAATATATCAAACCATCACAATCTATATATTACAGGTGTGAGGCCCGCGAGCCCGCGAAGCCCGCTAACTTATTATTGTGTAATATATGAATTCTGATTCTGAATATGATTCTGATGATATTATATGAATGCAGACTATGAGTTAAATATTTTCGGCAAATACAATAACTGTAGAGTAAAGTGGGTAAAGACGCCGCAGTTTTTATATTTCCTTTATTACAACGAAACAATATATCAAACCATCACAATCTATATATTACAGGAAAGAGCAACTACTTGTGCTTCTGGGTATGTGGTTTAGGTCAGAGTTGGAATGAAAACAAAAAGAGCAATTACTTTTAGAAGGGTAATCTTACATTGGGTAAAATGCCGTTTTTTCGATGTTTTTCTAAAAGTAATTGCTCTTTTTATTTTCATTCAAACTCTGACTTAAACCACATACCCAGAAGCACAAGTAGTTGCTCTTTCCTGTGTGGGGACCCGAGGTCCACCCGCTGGAAAGTATCACTCCTCACCCGATCGTAAATTGACGAAATTGACAAATTTATAGGTAACATCGGGTGAGAGGGTCTCTGTTCCAGCCGGGTCCGAACTCCTCCGGTTTCCACCATCTCCCTAAAGAAAACAAACAGGTTATGATATATGCCGCACAGAACTCCGACATCTGCAGGTGTTCGGAGGGGTTGCGCGAAATTATGGGACAGAGGTCGAAAGATCACCTTCCCCGATTAGTATTTATTTATAAATCAAAGCTGAGGAGGAAAATTGGGGACAAAGGACAGTTAGTTGGTTCCAGCCCGAGTTAGACATCGGACATCTCCTTTTGGTCTCGAGAGAAAACAAGTTGGGTCCTAGCCCACAAGACCGACAAGCTGATTCCCGTCCGTCGTAAGGGTTAGTTAAGTCGCTCTGGTCCTCAAAGTTTCATCCTTGAGAATTCCTGCCTGTACGAGGTATCCGTACGGACAGAAGAACTGTGGACGATAACCAAGTTGTTTCGTCGAGTGGTGTCAGTGCCTCCTTCCTTCGATCATCCGCCGTCGTCCGGTGTCGTACGAACCTGATCGTCGACGTTGGCGAAATCACACTAAACTGAACTGTCAAACTGGACTGAATCGTCAAAGTTCCAAGCAGACCCTACCGCCAACGAGGTTCTGAAGAATAACCGCCGACGCCCAAAAAGAGAAGGACGAGCAAACTCCGAGGTCGATTCTCCGAAGAAGTTCCGAC
>AYEL01074436.1:0-19218 GCA_000484575.1 Olivierus martensii | reverse complement strand
CTTGTCTTAACTGTGCTGAAACTCTCTAATGATTCCTTTGTTTTTTAAGAAAAATCTTTAAATCATCTGCAAGGTGATAAACTTATTTGAGGCAATATTTTTTGGAGGTGTGACGATCACTGCTTTCACCAATAACAATGTAATGGGAGGAGTTTCAATGAACAATAAAAAAACAACTCCCTGAGAAGCATGGAAACCGGCGCAAAATAATAACTAAAATGGAAATCTCTTTTCCTAATAATAAGGTGAGTGTATAAAATCATTTTGGTAGTATATTTTCTCATACACCTTTGATCAGTCCAAATCGTTATCTTTGATATTTCTTCGTTTACTTCGTTGTAACTAGTATTAGTTTACGCACCATATAATTTGTGAAAAATATTCATTATTTTAATAATTTATAATTTATTAATTCTGATAAAATAGACAATTGTTAAAATGAAATCCTGGCTGGTATATTCTTTCTGTTCTTTCAAATATACCAAATTCATTTGGGAATTATACATAATCACTGGTAAAAGTGAGAAATTTAGTGACGTTTATCAAACTTACCAAGATGATTAATGATTATGCATAATTACCATTGATTATGTATAATCATCAATTAATCACTTTTACCATAATATATATATATATATAGATAAACTGTATAAGAAGTTTTTTTTAATTTTTCTCTGGGGTTCAGTGCATTACTGCTAATCATGCAATGTCCCACTTTTGGCACAAGTGCCATAGGCTGGTCATCCCTGCTCTAAATATTTAATAATGGTGCAGTATTTAATTTTATCCCATGGATGGCATTTTATGATAAAATTTGATCTGTTTATGATTTTGTGATTAATTTTACCAATCTGGTAAAATTAATGATTGCTATATTATATATACTAATTGTACATTAAGACCGGTACAGAAAAATAAATAACTATATAATTGTAGCAACTATACTGCAATTATATAGTTGTTTATTTTTCTGTACCTGTCTAAGTGCTACATTAGTATTTATTTATCAAGTCAATGATTTATTATTTCTTAATACACTATATTATATTTTATAAATTTGCAATTAATTATTGAAAAAGCAATAATTGGCAGTTACTTTATACTGTAACTGCAAAAAATGAAAAATTTTGTATTTTCAAAAATTTTTAAAGATTTAATAATTGTAAATAGTCATTTTTTACTTGTAATATACTAAACTCTATTTGATAAACAAATTAATCTTTGTTAAATGCAAATTGAACATTAAATTAAAATTAAATTATTTTCATACAATAGAATTTCATTTTATTGTATGAAATCTTATATTGTAATATGATAATATGTCATTGAGTAGCAAGTGTAATTTGAAACCATTAGTATGACATATGGAACTGGGCTGCAATATGTTATATGATCAGAGAATTATCATGACTATATTTTGAACATTCTTTGATATAGGATACCATAGGAATCCATATTAAGGAATTTGCACATTATTCATCCTAATTTTGGCAAAAAAATGTCATAAATTATTTGCTTATTACTTTTAATATATAGGCTTTAACAAATAGGCGTAACAAATAACATATAAATAATGTTTTAACAAATTTAACAAAAAATGCAGACTTCAATCATTTATCAATTCAAAACTTATGTATTTATATGCTGTACAATGTTCATATAGCCTCTGCAACATACACATATTGAATTAGTTCCAAATAATATAGAAAAAGATATATTGTAAGTCTATCAGACATTTAGCTTGTTAGAACTATAAACAAGAAAGTGGCAGATTTCTGATACAAAAGATCAACTTTCATTTCATAAATTGAAATATGGAGGGCTTCTTATTTTTGTGCTGTTAATATTTTAAATGAACTTTGCCATATAATTAGTACTTTTATTCTATATTTATAATAAAATTTGAATAATTTTTCTTCTCCATAATTCCAGCTATCAAAAATAGGGAAATATTATGGGAATTAATTGATAAATTGATGATGCCTTAGAATCAAGGAAATAATATATTACTTAACAATTATTCAGCTCTTGTAACAGAATAAACTTTTATTAGTAAACTGTTTGACCTTTTTTTGAGGTCTTCATCAGTACAAAAACACTTTTCATACAAATATTTTAGAACACAATGCAACTAATCCTATATTCTTTAGAATATGTTTTTGTTTTTAAAAATTTTAACGTTTCTTTAAACACATTTAAAAAAAAATATATATATATATGGTGATTAAATTTAAATCATTTTAAAAGGAATAATATTTTATAAAAATTTAACAAAAACATAACAATATAATCTTATAACAAGAATATGTGTCACTATCATCATATTATGTAGAGTTTTACATGTTATTTTTCATGCACCAGCACCAGGTTAACAGGTTTTCTGGGTCATTGTTATTAATTAAATTTATTTTATTCCTTCTTTTTTCTAGCTCTATGGCTTCTGCAGTGTTGCTACCTATATTATACTTGATGGTTCTTACTATACTCATATCATTCCAGTATATGGATATAGACCCTCCAAGGTCTCACACTTCTTTTGCTGGACACAATGAGTCAAAATGCGGGACATACAGGTCATTTGCTGGACAAATAGTTCATTTTTTGATTTCTTATATAAATCTACATATGTTCATTATTTTGAATTTGTATGCACTTTATTATACATTCACATAGCTAACTTACATTTTGTCAGTGCACTATCGCTAATCTGCTTGTTAAAACATGCTTCTTTATAATATTTATTTTTGCACATACTAAGATTGATATTGTCTCATTGTTCAATGTGCTTGGCTATCTTGATTTTATTAATGACAGAAAAAACCCTTGTGATAAACTGTTCTTGTCTACATCTTTGTTTCTTCACGTGTTCGGGCCCAGTCACATGATGCTCAATGTCCTCCTTGACTTGATGCTCGATTGCAAATATTTTGCAGAAAACAATGCAAAAGGCATGAAAGTTATTATTTCTATCCTTCCTGATGCATCGAAACTCATTTCAGGTCAAATTTAGTTTTCCTATGAGCGTGTGCTTTATTAGGCGTTTTTTTCTAGAATGGAATAAAAACGAGAAAATGAGAACGAGAAAGAGCTATCGAAATCATTTATATATTGAATTTTTTATATATATATATATGGTGATTAAATTTAAATCATTTTAAAAGGAATAATATTTTATAAAAATTTAACAAAAACATAACAATATAATCTTATAACAAGAATATGTGTCACTATCATCATATTATGTAGAGTTTTACATGTTATTTTTCATGCACCAGCACCAGGTTAACAGAAGGTTTTCTGGGTCATTGTTATTAATTAAATTTATTTTATTCCTTCTTTTTTCTAGCTCTATGGCTTCTGCAGTGTTGCTATCTATATTATACTTGATGGTTCTTACTATACTCATATCATTCCAGTATATGGATATAGACCCTCCAAGGTCTCACACTTCTTTTGCTGGACACAATGAGTCAAAATGCGGGACATACCTGTGCATTTGCTGGACAAATAGTTCATTTTTGATTTCTTATATAAATCTATATATGTTTATTATTTTGAATTTGTATGCACTTTATTATACATCCACATAGCTAACTTACATTTTGTCAGTGCACTATCGCTAATCTGCTTGTTAAAACATGCTTCTTTATAATATTTATTTTTGCACATACTAAGATTGATATTGTCTCATTGTTCAATGTGCTTGGCTATCTTGATTTTATTAATGACAGAAAAAACCCTTGTGATAAACTGTTCTTGTCTACATCTTTGTTTCTTCACGTGTTCGGGCCCAGTCACATGATGCTCAATGTCCTCCTTGACTTGATGCTCGATTGCAAATATTTTGCAGAAAACAATGCAAAAGGCATGAAAGTTATTATTTCTATCCTTCCTGATGCATCGAAACTCATTTCAGGTCAAATTTAGTTTTCCTATGAGCGTGTGCTTTATTAGGCGTTTTTTTCTAGAATGGAATAAAAACGAGAAAATGAGAACGAGAAAGAGCTATCGAAATCATTTATATATTGATGATTGAAGTTCATTGGTTGCTATTCTCGTACCATCTAGCGGTTAACTGGTGAGTATGGGGACTATCGACATCAATATTAAGCAGTATAAGTATAATATGTTTAATAAATATTTTATCAGATTTATCGACAACAAAATAAAAAAAGGCCAAAAAGCGTGACATTTGGCTATCGCGGGCGGGATGGCGGGATTGCTTCAGAAATGCAGGACTGTCCCACGAATTGCGTGACACTTGGAGGGTCTATGGATAGATCATTATTCAAAGCAGTAGTTTTCTTACTGGTCTTAATATCTGTTTTATGCTCCTCAATTCTAGTATTTAGGCACCTCTTTGTTCTTCTTATAAATTGTTTAGCAGTTCAGCAGATATTTTAAAATACTATATTTGTTAATTATAATCAAAATAGAACACAAAATAATTAATAATTATTATTTTGATATAAAACTTTTATGAATAAATAATTATTTTATATTAATTTAAATTTTATGAAACTGCTAAGGGAATAACTGCATCATTAAAATATCTTATGCAAATGATGATTTTTAGGAATTCCATCTGCAATAAAACTTTTTAATTAAATAAATAAAAATTCAATATAGTTTAGTTATGACAAAAAACATTTTTACACAATACACATAAATAAATTTGGCAGAAGTATTCTTTAGTTAAATAAACATTATGTCATGAACAAAGATAGCTGCTTCAATTGTTGATGCATACTTCTGATTTTTAAGTTGAATTAAATATAAAATATAAAAGTTGAAAGTTTAAATGATAATTAAAGTGAAAATAAAATTATATAATGTTTTGTGAAGCAATTGGAAAATATTTGACACTTCACAAATTACATTTAGATATCCACATCAACTATTAATCTGGAACCATTTAAGCTTTTGTAATGTAATTCCTATCCTTATTTAATATATTTTTGCTCAGTGAAAGTTGCATTAAGTAAACAGGATTGGTCCCAATCAGTATGCTATAATGAAATATATTTGCAATAGAAAAAAAATTCCAAATATATGCCCAATATATTTTTATAAGTGCATATATATAAAAATATATATATTTATAGTTTTTTAAAATGCATGATCCATAGAAATATGGGTATTCTATATATAAATATAATAGATTTATTTACCAATATAAAATATATATTTCAAAAGTAATTATTATTTATAGCAAAATAATTACATAATATACTTCTTTCTTCTTTTTTTTCTTTTGTATGGCAAACTTGATGGCTAAATTTTGATTGCCCCTTTCCACTCAAATAGAGTACTAAGGGAGCCATTCTGGGCCAAAATTAAAAGCAAAATGTAGAAAAAGCAAAGAACCATTCCAACTTAACCTATGTGATGACATGTGTGAAAGTAACCCAACCCATTCCATACATAATATACTTGATCAGTAGAAATGTTTGATATTTTTCTTTTCCAATACATGAATAAAATACAGTATTAAATTTGATATGCTTTTAGATTATAAAAATCTTGCTATTTTGATAAATAAATATTTAATGAAAATTTCTTAAATGAATATTAAATCAAACCTCAACAGTTTCATTATTTATTTTTTAATTTATTTTATTTTCGTAATTAAATTTAATGCATTACATTTAAATTTGGAAAATAAAATATATTATATACAATAAATAATAGATTGTAAAATGTTTGATGATGAACAAAATGGGACAAACATAAATTAAGTTTTTAAGTATAGTACTTGATTCAAAATGACATTATTTTGAGCCAAATGCAATAAGAAACTTCCACCCATTTATTTGACATTATTGTATATTAAGGCAATATAATTCAAAAAATTTAAATAAAAGTTTACTTCTCCTTAAAATACCATCTTCTCTCTGCTTTATCATTGATTATGAAAAACAGATAAGCCTTACAGCAGGAAAAAATTAAATTTTATAAAACTTTTAGTTCAAAAACACTTTGACTGCAAGGCTGAAAGTGCACTTGAACTAAAAGTCTTTTGAATTTTAATTTTCTCCTGTCTTAAGGCTTGTCTGTTATTTTTTAAGAGTTTAATTATATGCATAATAGAATGCATAGTGATTCACATATATCATGTTTTAATGCTCAATAATATTTATAAAAATTATTTAAACTCAAGAAGTATTTTTTATTCAGACAATTTTTAAATTGAGAATAATTCTTAATTTAAAAATTTAAAATATAATAAAAATATATTATTTAAACCTTTAATATCTTTCATTAATAGTGTAATCTACTAAATTTATTTCTATTTAACATATAAAGTTTATTAATTATAATATTTTAAACTAGTTATATGTATGAATTATTTTTTTTATAACAATCTTTTATTTGTATATCTATCAAAATTATAAAAAATAAATATTTTATTTACAAATAAACGTGTTACAAGACCACTTGGCACCATGGCAGAGCACAAAAATATGTTATAAGAAAGTGCATTATTATTTGTCCACAAATAAAGGCCCATGGGCTTCTATTTTGGAAACAAAAATTAAATATAACTTAGATGGGAATTATTCAATTATTCAATGGGAATTATTCAAGTCTGTACAAGTGTTTATACTTTGTCAATTTTTACATACATCCAGCTGAAAAAAAAATTTGTTATAATTTTTGGTATAATAAATTTGTTACCAAAACGATAATTGAAAAATTTATTACCATAAAATACAAAAAGTCGAAAATTAAGTGATTTTATAGTTTTAATAGTCGATTGTAAAATGTATAAATACGATTAAGGTACAGATCACTAAAAGTTTTTTTCAGCTGGATGTATCTAAAAATTGACAAAGTATAAACACTTGTACAGACTTGAATACATACATCTGTATTTGATTAACCACAATGCAAGTAAACAGCACTAAGAAATAAGATGAGAAAATATTACTTACAGATGATTTCGAATAAACACGTTTATTTGTAAATAAAATATTTATTGTTTATAATTTTGATACTTATAGAAATAAAAGATTGTTATAAAAAATAATTCATACATATAACTAGTTTAAAATATTATAAATATTATAATTAATAAACTTTATATTATATATTAAATAGAAATAAATTTAGTAGATTGCACTATTACTGAAAGATGTTAAAGGTTTATTTAAAAAAAATTTTAAAAAAAAAAATTTTTTTTTTAAAAAAAAAATTTTAACAAAATAAAATTAAATAAAAGTCAACAAAATCAATAGTTTATATATTATTAATGATTTATTTATCTAAAGAAATGAAAAAACATGGAAAAGCAAATTATAATAATAAAGAAATTATTTATGTTATATAAATATTAAAGAATTTTTATTCTTTATTATTATTGATAGATAAGTAGATGAATTTTTATATAGATGAGTTACTGTGCCTTATGCATAATTCAGGAATGAAAGCTATTTACTTAAACTGCTGATAAACAATAGCAGCCAGATGGTGTGCCATTTCCACTTCTTGGTTCATTATTTTGATTTTTCTGATTTTGTAGCAGATGATGGAGTTTCTGCTAAAAACACAGTTATATTATATTGTATAGCTATATAGAGCAATACTTCACATAGTCCAGTTTCAAATAGTCTGGGCTTCATTATAATTCAGATTTTAATTGTTAATAAAAAATTTTTAATTTACTTTATATTTTTTAGAATAAATACGAAATGTAAGTGTGCTTGCTACTTACTACCTATATATGACTTGAATAGCCACTATTTCATGAGCTGAGACAAGCAGGCAGCTGCTCCAGTGTTGCCAAATTAATCATTAATAACATTTGTTATATAGTGCCTGCTTTTCAAGTGCATATGTGAAATACTCAATCATTTGCATAATTTTTAAATTATAATTCCACATGTGATTGTTTTGTGACTTAAAAGTTTTATTAACAATCATGAGTGCTAAAAGAAAATATGAGTCTGGTTTAAGGCCAAATTGTAAATGTGTGTGTCTTGTCATAATACAGGTCTGTTGTGAACTTCTGAAATCAAAAGTTCTCTATTAATGCTGCTGGAATTCATTACTTAAGTTTCACAAGAACAGACTTGTTGCCTCTGTATGTCGCTCAAAATCAAACTCATTTGAATTCTAAACAAGTCGTTCAAGTACTTAGTGATTGGTCGCAATCGCTTTACGTCGGTCTGGCCAGTTCAACAAAAACCTATATATTTGAAATTGACTTTTGTTGCCAGCTACAAAAGATTCACTTTGTTGTTTACCAACCTGGCCGTATCCATAAGCAAAGTGCTGCTCTGCATGTGGAATGGCAGCGAGCAGCCGATTTGGAGAAAGTGAATGCATTTACTTGCTGGGAGACTGGGAGAACCCTCTTTATGGGCTCGACCCACTTTCTGCCCCTTTCTACTGTCTATTATAAATCTTTTATAAAGATTTTAATATTTAATGTATAAAGAAATAATTATTAATGTAAGAATTTACAATTTAAAAAACATATGAGCAAATCGAAAATTTCTTGGAACCAATTATAATTTTTCCCATAGATTACGTACCTCAAACAGTCCAGTTTCAATTAGTCCGGTAAGAAAGAGGAACCAATTAACCAGACTATGAGAGGTATTGCTATACATGGTTTCAATACCTTTTTTATAAATATTTAGGGCATTTATTTATTGCAATTAATGTTCATATTTTTGATTTCTTTGATACTTATTATTTAGAAAAAATTCTTGAACCCAGAAACTCATAATCTGTACTTTATTGCTAATAAAGAACAGTTATTAAAAGGACATAGCTATATAAGTTTTTCTTCTTAGGCTTATCCAATAACAGACAATCCACTTCTAACAAAAGCAGAAAATGTTAAATATGATAGTTTAAAATTATTAGAAGAAGCAAAAATATTAAAAAATAAAGAAATTCCAGGTAAGAATAAATTAAAAATTTGTATAGAAAATTCTAAATAAAGTAAGATAGATTGCAATGAAACTTTTTTAGATTAGAATATTATATTTTATTTTCATTATCAATTTATTTTTATATTTAGAATTAGAAGAACTTTTATTTGGAAGAAGAAATGCACTTGATTCAATAGGGAAAATTCTTCATCAAGGACGAAAGGGCCTTGATATTATTAATCGAGATCTGAATGGACTTTATTCAGGTATATAACTTATTGAAATGAAGATTTTATTATAAAAGCAAAGCAATAAAATGTAAATTAAAAAAAATCTATAATTTACATACTAGTTTAATAATAAACAATAATAATTTATATTTTTTTATTTACTTATAATTATAGTAAAGATCTCATAATTTTAATATTCTCAAAACGAAGCACATCTGCAGACAGAACAAAGTTTATTAGATATTTCTTACAATTAAGTTTTATAAAGCTCTCATTAATAGCAAAAAGTACAGATTACATAAACATTTATACAGAATACACAGCGATTATACAAATTACTAGCAAGGAGTACAAACATGGTGATGAGTTATACTTAGGAAATACAATAAGAACTATGAAGATAAAATTAGAAGAACAGACAAGAGATTTAAAAACTGGAACCATGGTTATAGCTCTTACAAGGAGATACTATGAAACATTATTAGATATTAACTGGATCAAAGCTGATAAGGTTCATGTAGAATGCCCCCAAGATATTAGATTGGCAAGAGAATAAACTCCATCCACTTGATTAGCAATAATTACCAACTCTATGGACCTGGGCTAGAGAAAATAATATATGAGAACTTATGTCAATAAGGCCAACTAGTTATTGGTTACCATATAATATAGGCTTGTATAAAGTTTTAGTATAGGTTTTTTTTTTACCCAGGTGGTATATACATATTTAAGAATTCATATACTTATGTACAGTATACTGTATTGATTAATATTTATTATTTATTATTTTATTATATAGTTATTTATGCATTTATTATTTATTATCTATTTATATATCATATTAATATGTATCGCTATTTAAATTAAAATGAATCCCATGCATGTTTACTTAACCATGGATATGATGCTATTTAAATTTTCAAACGATATATAGTTTCTAATTTGTGTAAGTGAATGAAAAGACTTGTTTACTGCTGAAGAGGGCCTTATTGGGCCAAAAGTACTGCAATTTGCTTAATAAATTTATTTCTTCTATCTAAACTGTGCTAGTATATTTGTTTAATTTGAGTAAAAAGATAGAAAGCTATATCAAGTTTGATAATTTTCTTTTTGAGAAAAATACAGAATCAATTGTTAATTATTTTGAATGATAGCACTGGGCAAATGTGATAACTTTTAGCAAATTAATGCTTTTTACTGATTATATTAATGTCCAAGCTTCTTAGCAAAAATAATAATTTAAAATTTAACTAATCCTTTAATATGAAATTTAAATAACTTTTTGTTTTCTTTGCTTTTTCGTGATTAACTGATCTTTTTTTTATTTGTTATAAAATATAATTTCAGAATATAGATGCAACATTAAATTAAAATTTTTAACATCTTATCCTTTATTTTTTATTATAATGAAATATAGGATTCAATTATTACTAACAGGCTCTAATAAATAATAAAAAGTAAGAAATTCTTTTATTGAAAAAAAAAATATTTAATTTTACAAATTATATTAAGAAAAAAAAAAAAATTGTTAATTTTACAAATTATATTAAGAAACTTTTGTATATTTAAACTTTTTTTTTTTTACTTATTACTACAGGGAAACTATGATGACATTCAGAATTATGTAATTTTTTACTTGTTTTGCAATCACATTTAGTATATTGGTATCTTCTATGCAATTTCATTTTTGATATCATTGATTGACCATCTGAAATAAATTTCATCTTTGCACAAATTGAAGAGATGCAAGTACATCTGGCATTAACTATTAAGCCTTTTAAATCAATCAAATACTTCATTATCAGAAACATTTTCAACACATTTGGCATCTTACTCAGCTTCTAATACATACAGTAGGTATTGGAAGCTAAGGAAGATGCCATGTATATTGAAAATATTTTTAACAATAAAATATTTGATTGATAAAGAGCTTAATAGTTAGTATTTGTGTTTGTTTGAGCAATTTTTCTGACTAATTTACTATATCTGATATGTCTTCCATTGAAATGAATTGTTCCTTACAAAAACAAACTAATTTCTGATATATAGCTGTGTCAGTTATCTCTCTTATGTTTCCAATTGATAGTACTCATCATTTTTAATGATCAGTATTGATGTTAATTTATTTCTGAAGTCAGGGCTACTCTTAGTATTTGTGGGTTTGGGGCAAAACTAAAATGCAGGGCCCCACAATAAATTTTTTTTTCATTTTTCACTTATTTTTCTCTTTCTAAGTTTCTAAAATCAATTTAAATTTATATTTAAAACTGAAAACTTATGTAAAAATATAAAATTTAAACAATAAAACTGTGATTTAAGTATTATCACAAACAACAATGAAGAATTATTATTTAAATAAAACATTGAAAAATACTTGAGAGGTTTTTAATTCAATAATTTTTTTTTATAGTTCAGAACAATTTTTCGCAATAAACTAATATCATACACTATTAAGTTAGTTTCATAAAGCCAAATATTATTGTAAATAAACAGTAGTTCAAATTACAATTTGCCATTCCAATTAATATTACCAATTATCCCTAGATTTAAAAATATAACTACGTTTACATGGTAATCACTGTAATCAAAACGTGTTTGAGAGAGAGGTTCGTGAGATTCATTTCAACAATATTACAAGAAAACACTCAGTGAAAAATTAATATAATTTCAATATAGATAAGGTGTTTTCAAAATATGAGTTTCTATAGCTTATTTCTATTTCAAGCAATTTATAATAGGCTAATAAATAAAAATTTTCTAAAATTAAATTACTAACATAAACTTCTTTTAAGTGTGGGGCCTAAGGCAATTTCCCTGCTTGCCTGTGCCTAGGGGCAGTACTGTCTGAAGTCTCCACTTCAGATAGTACTGCCTATAGGCATGGGCCTCCATCTGTCCATCTCAGGAACTCAAAGCTTCACTGTGTCTTCAACTTTACGTTTGGGAAACTTTGTGGCAGAAATTTCTTTCATTTTCTTTGCTTGAATTTTTAATGTGATCTTGCAACCCTTATCATCATAATTCTTCTTATTGAGTGAACATATATTCTTCATTTTATTGTTTGCATTATAGTTATGATTATCTGAGAGGTTATTTTCATTATTTTATTCTTAAGTTTATTCTGAAGTACATGCTTCTCTTAATTCTGACTCAATATAATGGTATTAATTAGTTCTTTAAGTTCTTCTTCAGTTTGAATATTTTTAACCTGTAGCATGCCATTGATAGCATGTCCTGCTCAAGTTCATTTACCATCAGAGGCCATTAATGTGATATGCTGCACATGGCAGGAACAAACAATAGAATTTTACAATTATAATTTGGCTGGTCTTAATCAGTTTAAGCATTGTGTTTAGGGTTTTCAAAAAAGAGCATAATAAGTTTCTGATCATGGTCAATTTTCATTCAAATTTGTGAAATAAATTTCTAACTGGTCCAATTATGAAATATATTACAAAATACAATATATAAAGTTATTTCAGTATTTTAGATGCAAAATAACAGCAGTTTATAATATAACCAGAGTTACAAATGAAAGTTACATACAAATTAAGTTTGTAACTTGAGGAGCACATACAGTATATATATTATCTATATTTATATGCATATGTTTGTCTGTATGTCAATCTGTCCATTGTGTGTTAGTAATCTGTCCATTGATATGTCTATCTGTTAGTTGGTCTGTATGCCACTGTGTCCTATTGATCTTTGATATCTGAGTAATTGTTTTAATTTTAATATTAATAATAATTGTCATAATTTTCAAATTTAGCAAAACAAATATTTACTTCTTTGGCTGAATTTGAAAATATTCAAATACTATACTCATTATACTATATTTTATATCCTACAGTAATAATGTTAAGTTTGTTATTACCATAGAATATAGAATACAGTCTAAAAATCTTCAATTCTTATAAAATTATATTATTATATAATTTTATTAATCTTCTTTTATAGGGGTACCTAATATTGTACGGCAAGCAGATGATAAACAAAAAAGAGCTGCGTTTAAAATAAGTGGAGGAAAGAGGAAAGTTGAAACAATTGAAGATCTTATTACAACAGAACTATATCCACAACTTAACTTACTGAAATCAGGAACTAAGGCTGGATTAGAAAATTTTACTCAAATAAGTACATATTGAATAATTCTCTTATCTAATTGATGAAAACTATAGGTTAGGAAGTTAATAAGTAATCTCTTAATAAAATAAATCCAAATATACTAGCCAATCTCTTAATAATTATTTAATCCAAAATTTGAAAAATTTTAGCAATATTTTTTTTATCAATTTATTTGTCAGTTTTGCTTATATGTGGAAAATTTTGCCAAATAAATGGTTTATATGTATTTCAAACTAAGTTCAAATTGTAATAACAATTATTTTGTTATAATCATATAAAGATGCTCATTTTAAAATTTAAATTTAATGTTTACATATTTAAACATTGCATTCATATAATATTTCATCAAAAAGAATTATATGATAGGAAATTTATGAACTGAAATAAAAGAAAACTTATCATGATAAACATATGAAAAGTTGATTAAACATTCTCTAATAGATAGAAAATAATAAAATTTTTTAATGATGATTTTTTAGAAAAGAAATTTGATACTTATAAATGCTAATAAAGTATAATTAGCAAAAATATAAAATAAATATTTTAAATATAGATTATAAATTATAAAGATTATAAATGTATAAATAATTATTCTTACCTGTGATGACCAATGCTATAATTGTTCAATCAATCAATCATGTATTAAAGGGATGGGCAACTCACAGCCTCCGGGTCACATGCAGCCCACACTAGTATTTTTGTGGTCCATGTCATACAAAATATTACAAAATAAAATAAATTCCCTAACGGAGAAAATGAAATACAAATTTTTATAGTACCTTTTATAGTAAATATAGAAAATGTACCAAATGAACTTTAACTGGAGATAATAGATTTGTAAAGTAATTTAGATTTGAAAAATACTTTTAAAGAAAAGATTTGGTTTATTTTATAAAATTTTTATCAAAGAAAATCAATTTTCCAACTTAAGGAAGTATGCAGCAAAAATCCTAGTGTTATTTTCTACAACTTATGTATGTGAACAGTTTTTTCCCACAATGAGTTTAGTAAAAGTAAAACAAGAAATTGGCTAACACACTTGCATCTCAAAAATAATTTAAAACTAGCAGTGATTAATTTTCAACCAAATATTTCAGATATAAATGTTTACATCAATTCCAGAAGTCATATTTAATATACTTATGTTAATTTATAATCATATATGAATAAATAATTGTGATTTTCCCATATTTTGTTTTTGTTTCTTGTATGTGGCCCACATCAGTTCGAAAATTTTAAATGTGGTGCTTACATAAAAAAGGTTGCCCATCTCTGATGTATTATTTACTGTATATATAGTATGGAACAAAAACTAAAGTAAGTAAATTTTTATTAATTTAGAATTTCATGCAAATGCATTTATGGCATATATTTCAATAAAAATTGAAATATATGCCATAAATTTTGGAAAGATAATCCTTTTCATTCTGTCCTGTCTTAAAACAAACTCTTGACCTTGTAAATAAGACAAGATTTTACATATTTTAAATAATATGCTTAGGTCCATGAAGAAACTATCATCAGAAGTTAGACACTATATGTGAAATTGCTAAAGAAAACAGTCATTTGACAATAACAGATGACGATCACTTATTTATATGTATAGAATGTTTTGAATAATCATATGTATATTAATCATTAAATCATTTAGAAGTCAACTATTTTACTGCTAAAGAGCATAATGATTAATATATTTTGTTCATTGTTTGGACAGTTTTAATGACTGTTATATAATTATATGCACATTGTATAATACTTATGAGTAAAAATACTAATATTTATATTTTAATTTCTTGTAACAAGTCTATGGTTTGACTTTCATACCTATTTTTATAAATGCATTGTACTGTATATAAAAGTCAAGGTTATCTGTATTGCAAACTTAAAAGTATTGATTCCTACAATAAAATAGTTTATATGATTTTCAAGATGCTTGATTTTTCATTGATCATATATTAATAGATTTGTGGTTTTCTATATAAACTGAATATTTTTAAAATATGAAGTCATTTCAGGATACAGTTTCTTATATCAAATAAATAAATTAATATTTCTTATATCAAATAAATGATCATATAGTTAATATAACTATATGATCAGAAATGTTGCATTTCATTGATATAACCCTTTAAAATTTTAAAATTTACTTCATGCATGCAACATATTAGTATCTTGATTGGAGAATTTTTATCATCAATTCAAATTTTCCTTAAAAATAATTGAGAAATTCAGTAAATTATTAGGAAGATAAAACCAATTGCAATCAATTGCTGATGTTGATTCTGGAGAAGAGAAAATTTGCCAAATATGAACAGGTTAAATACAGAGCAAGGCATTTCATTTACAGTGAGTTGTTGTAGTCCACAACTTTTATCAAAAATATTTTTCTCAAAGATCTATATCAAATCATAAACATTTTTGATCATTTATATGTAACATTGAAAGCATTGGATATTTAAAATAAACCTGAATGACAAGAAAACAACTAAGGAATATTTATAAATCTGATTTTGAGAAGAAGCCCTGGATATAATTGGACTTATGCATTAACCATATCACTGTATGATAAGTACTGGATGATAGGACTCGCAGCTAGATAGAGTGACTTTGTACACTCATCGATCTGATTTTTTAGTTAAAAGGAGAGTATATTTACCCTTCCGTTTTTTTCTTTCTCTTCCTCCCTCTATCCTAATAATTATCTTACTTCCCACTTTTAAAAGTTGCATTATTTCATGTTTAGAAATTACAATCACTTCAAACAGAGAACTATCTCAATTGCATTGAATTTTGTGAATAGTATATTCAGCAGGTGACAACTATTCCATATTTCATCATGAATCTGTAAGAAATTTGTGATGAAATATGGAATAATTGTCATCTGAACTGTTGACCTGAAGTTGGTAGTTTAATTGGTTGAAAAATTGGGTAGTAACCCAAAGTTTCTGGTTCAATTCCAAGTTAGTGGCATGATTTTTAATTCCAGGAAAATAATAAAAATTAAAAATCAATTATTAACTAGTATGTAGTGCTACCTTAGCCTAAATTTAAATTAATTAATTATTAACTCAACAGATGGTGACACTCAGCACTGGAGGAAGGGTCCTCAATCCACTTATTCAAAACAGTAATTAGTGCCCCCTTCCTCAAAAAAGAAAACAAATTCTATGTGATTTAATATACATTTTAATGTTTTAAAATAGTGCATTCAAAGACAGTTAATTTTGCTTAATTGGGACATGTTGTGACTAATCAATTTTGGTCCAATTAAGTGGCTGCCTCAATTAAACAAACTAATAAAAATTCTAAAATAAAATATGTAATACGTAGGTAAATAAATAAGTAAGTAAAACTAAAATAAAATATGTAATTCGTAGGCAAATAAATAATAGGTAAAAAAACTGAAGTAGTAATAAATTCTAAAATATGTAATTTGTAGGTAAAAAAATAGTAATTAGGTACCTATTTTAATGCTTTATTAAAATAGGTACCTAATTATTAGATTTTTTTAGCGATCTCCTCTGACTTTGCCTTTAACACTGCATTACCGATATTCATGCATCACTCACTAACTATAGAAAACCATTGATCTAATGCTTCTTTGATTTCTGGATCCTTTCCATCATGCTTTCTTTTGGATGTTCCTGAAATTTCTTTCTGTAATGCCCACTCCTCATCTAGTTGATTTTCTTGTTGTAGGAGATGTGCAATGGTAAATTTTGGTACACCAGCTATATCAGCAAGTCTTTGATGGCTTGTATTAATGGCTGGCTTTTAATTTTATCCAGCAAAATCAGGAATCTACGATAGCTTGTATTAAATGGCTGGCTTCTAATTTTATTCAGCAATGAATCGATGGCTTGTATTAAAAGGCTGGCTTTTAATTTTATCCAGCAAAGCAGTTTTTGAGTTTGGTTTATTTCAACGAGTCTACGGTGGCTTTTAATTTTATCCAGCAAAGCAATTTTATTCAAGAATAAATGGCTGGCTTTTAATTTTATCCAGCAAAGCAATTTTACCTGAAAGTGCAAAATCATTTTTCTTCTAAAAAAATAATACATACACGATAAATTTTACAATTTCATTTCTTGGCATCTTGGCAAAGATTTAATTTTAAATAAAATTGACACTGTAAATGAATATCGCTAGGTACAGTATATAGTAACGATAGACTCTTAAGCAGATGCATATTTGCCAGAAGCAATGATGATAGATAACTGATTCACATCACGTTAGTGCTGTTATAGTGTACATAGTGTTGATATACTTTCAAAAAATCCCTAAGATATGTCAAGAATTACTAAATTTCCAATTAAATGAAAAGTTGTCCCAATTAAGCATTAAATTATGTATTAATTTATTAGTTTGGTTTCTGTTCTTTGAGATTTGGCCCAAAAAAGCGGCTGCCCCAATTAACCTGTAGACCAATTAAGCAGAATCAACTGTATATATATATATATATATATATCAGGTATACCAGTTAATAATGAAGATTTTGTAATCATAGAAAACACGATAATTTTAAGAGAAATATCAAAAGTGCTTTATTCAAAGTAATGTTCATTGCTAGTTACACATTTCCCTCAACTTTCAGGTAATTTGTGGATATTGTCCCAATAGAACTTTTTTGTTTTGAGGCAAACCATCCAGAGACCCAATTTTCCACTTCATACGTTTTGAAGTGCGTGTGCCATCGATCAGAACAACTAATAGTCTGAAGGAACAAGGTGAATACGGCAGTCAACAGCAGCTGGGTTAATACTTCCTAGGGAAGATCTTTTAATGTGTCTTTAATGGTTTTGAAGTATATGATGGTGCAATATCATGAAGAAAAATTACTTTGCTGAATGGGCCAGAAGTGTGTCTGGTCATTTTACAATCAAAGCATGGTTCAAATTAATTATTTGTTGTTGGTAGTGATCAGTATTAATGGTTTCACCTAGTTTTAGAAGCTCATAATATACCACACTTTACTGATCCCACCAGGAAAGTGTGGTATATTAAGTGTGGTACCAAATCACTTCGGAAAGAATACAATGCTCTGCAGAGTATTGTATTCTTTCCGAAGTGATTTGGCCTTGCAGTCAATGTTGATGGTTGGCCTGGATCATCCCATGATTTTGTGCATTTGGGATTCTCAAAATAAATCCATTTTTCATCATTAGTCACAATTTGATGCAAAAAAGACTTTCTTTCATGCCGTTGAAGCAACATTTTACTGTTGACTTTTCAGTTTTCCATTTGTCTTTCATTCAGTTGACGTGGCACTCATTTTCCTTCCTTTAAAATTTTTATCATTGCTTGTAAACAATTGGAAATTGTCTGCTGAGCAATGTTTAATCTTTCTGCAAGTTTTTGTTGAGTTTGATATGGATGTTCATTCAATAATGCTTGTAATTGTTAGTCTTCAAACTTTTTCAGTTGACCTGGACATTCTTTGTCTTTCACATTGAAATCATCACTTTTAAAGCATTTAAATTAGTGTTCACAAGTACCTTGAGATGGACTATGTTCACCATAAGCTTCCCAAAGTATATGATAACTTTCAGCAGCAGTTTTTCTTCAAAAGAAAATAATGAATTAAAACTTCCTGCAAATGCTCTTTTTTTTAGCACGAAATTTGACATTTTTTAAGCATAAAAATATCTATGATGTTCAAATAAATCCAAACAACTTGCCAAATTTAACCCTTGAGATACACAACAGAATTTTAAACCGAAATAAATTTAGATAAACTATAGAAATTACTAAGCCAACGAGTGGCGCCATCTATTAATTATAAATTAAACAGGAATTTTGACTAATTTACCTGAAGAAGAAAAAATCTGCCTCAGCCCGGGATCGAACCGGGGACCTTTGGGCTAACGTCCCAACGTCATACCGCTAGACCACCGAGGCCAACAAGCAGATTGATTCTTCAGGCAGTTATATTAATTTGGAACCGACATCGGACTTCACCGATAGATCTATTCCTGACC
>AYEL01074434.1:0-60448 GCA_000484575.1 Olivierus martensii | reverse complement strand
GGTGGGGGTTTTTGGTGAAGTTGATTTAATGTAGCGGGGATTGGAAACGTAATGTAAACAAAGCCCGTTCTAAGAAAAGTAAAGGGGGTTGCTATGGCAACGGTGTTTTAGATCCCGTGTGTTGTAACAGTTGTAGTGAGAGTTGTGCCTGAAGAGGGTGCGGAAGCACCGAAAACGTTAGTGCAGAATTTAATAAAGGAAAAGTTGTAACTATACTGCGTGTAGTGCTGTTATTTGGAATTAGTAGATTCAGATAGAGTTAAGCAGTTGGTGTAAATAAGCGTTGATTTGTACTAACATTTAATTACTAATTAATATTTTGATGTATAATTATATAAAATTTTAAAATAGTTAAATTAATCTTATTATTTTATAAAAAAATTTAGAAATCTGTTATAATATATAAATTTAATTTCTATTTATTAATGAAGAGAATATGCCACAGATATCAAATTGCGTTAACTCTTATGTCCATGTCCAGACCAGACCATTGAAGTAATAGTCATGCAGTCAGATAGACCTATGGCTAGTTGATGGAAAATAAACAAATAAAGAAGGGAGAATTTCCTTCGCTAAACCAAAAAAAAAAAGAAATCTGAAAATAAAAAAAAATATTTTAAGTTCTTGCATATAGTAGAAGATATATGAATACATCGAAATCAAACGTAACTTACAATAATATCAATATTTCGTCTAAAATCCTTCCTGCTCAATTACGCTATCAATCTGTTTTGCATGCTGTTTATTAGTGTTTCACATTCGTTGGTAAGTCGGATGTTGTTCCAGCATTTATATATGTTTTCCTAAAGCTGGTCTGGATTTGCTGCAGCATATGCACTGGAATTACGAGCAATAGTTGCCCACAGGTTTTCAATAGGGTTCATATCCGCCCCTCTTGCTGGCCAATTCATTTCCTGAAGGACAGTTTGATTTGCCATCCAGTTTTTAGTCAAAGTAGCCATGTGAATAGGCGATCTGTCATGAACAAATTGGATTTTGTCTCCAAATAATGCTTTTACAGATGCATGCATTTTCCAATATATCAATGTATGAGCAGCTGTCAGGTTTCCATCAATTCGTATTAATTCGCCTGGACTAGCTGCTGACATCCACCCGCAAACAGCTAGAAAAACAGTAAGTTTTATAATTAAAAGATATTCACATAACTATATGCTATTTCTTAAAACAAATATATATTGAATAATATGTAATTTTATGATAGTTTGCATATTAGTAAAGGAAAAACACTAATAAGTATTGTTTTATCCAGTTTAATTCTTCATTCAGTAATCACATTACAGTCTAACATAGCTACCAGAGTGAATAACTTGGGCATAACTACTTGATTACAATTACAGGTCTGAAGATCCTTGAAAACAGGAGTATCAGTGAAAGGTGTTTATTGTCCGACGGGTTTGTTAACAATCAGAACATACAAAACATCAATCAACAGAAATGCATAGCATCGTGTAAGAATAATAGATTTTACAGGAATGGACGAAACATTACTTAATGAGCATTTTTGTAATCCGATTTTAGAAATGAATTGGAATTAAAAAAAGCTAACACGTTCTTTCCGCTGATTGGTCGAAGTAAATGTGGCTGTGACTAATCGTAAAGAGTTCGTAGCAATTTCAAGAGCTACCAAACCTATCGCATTTTGTTTTCTAATTCAACCCATCCTTCTCCTATAGCCTATAAGGGGAAGGGGCGGTATTAATGCTTAGCGCTTTAAAACAGATTTAGACTAGGCGTGGTGGCAAGGAGGTGCAATGGTTGGTTAGATCTATTTGTTCATCGCAAATTGACAATTTAAGCTGTATTTATGCAATCTAAAACGTCAATAATTATTTGTATGATAAAAGTTAACATAATTTATTGTTAGTAATAAATATCAAACTGATGTAATCAAGCATAAAGAGGCATTTAACAGTCCATATTTTCGACTATGCTTTCTTTGTTCTGATATCCTATATTTACTGTATTTGCCGGTGTATAAGATGCACCCCCTTTTTTTATACACATTTTTGAAGAATGAAACTTTATTACTGATCATTATAATGAATTTACAGTATTTTAAATATAAAGAAATACAAATACAAAGTAATACTTTCTGCAAATACCCAATCTATCCGGGAAAGAACACCTTTTAATCTTCTTCGTCAAGACCCAGACACTTATCTCAGAGCTAAGAGTCATTTGAAACCTCTTCTAAATCAGCATCTGAGTCCTCATACAGCAAACTGTCCTCTGTACCATCCAGTGCATTACTAATGCCACACTTCTTAAATGATTTAACCACTGTCTCTGTTTTCACAGCATCCCATGAAGCTTTGACCGATTCATGAACTTGCGAAATGCTAGGCCTCTTCCTTCTTCCTGATGGTGTAACCTCAAAATTTGAAGACTGCATCCAGCTGTTCCACTTCTCCTTCATAAATCCCTTAAATGATTTATTAATGCAGACATCTAAAGGTTGAAGCTGACTTGTCAGGCCTCCTGGAATTACAGCTAACTGAGTTTTCAATTCTTTGAGTTTATTTTTAACATTTTCTGTTCTGTGAGAACGAAACTGATCCCATACTATTAGGGCAGGTTTCTTCAACAGTCCACCAGGGTGCCTCGACCAAATATTATCTATCCATAACTTCATTCCTCCTCCATCCATCCAGCCTTTTGCGTGAACATTTAAACACTCCTTTAGGCAATTTTTCTTTGGGTAGTGTCTTCCTTTTAAAAGTCAATAGTGGAGGCAATTTTGTCCCATCAGCACAGCTGGATAAAACAACCGTGTAGTGAGTTTTTTCGTGCCCTGAAGTTTTAACAGTAACACTTTTTGTACCTTTGGAATCTACAATTTTGCTTGAGGGCACATCAACAGTCAGAGGAACCTCGTCCACATTTCCTATTTGTGCAAGTTCAAAATTTTCTCATTTTCGTGCATTAATGACGAATCGATGAAATTCAATAATTTTTTCTTCATATTCGTCTGGCATCTTTTGCGATATTTTTGTTTTAGTCCGCATACATAGCTGGTTTCTCTTCTTGAATCTTGAACACCATGATGTTGATCCAGTAAAATCGGCAATCTCTCTATCAGTCGCTATCGCTTTCGCTTGATGAATAATCATTTTTGTAGACACTGAAAGTCTCGCTTTTCTGTGGTCTAAAATCCAAGTATTCAGCTCTGCCTCAAGTTCAGGCCATTGTGCAGTTCCCCTTCGTAGGTTATGTTTACTGTGAGTTGCTTTTTTTAGATCCTCTTCCTGATTCCGCCAAGTTCTTATCATTTTCTCAGTTGGGGGTGGCCCGAAATGCCTTTCTGCAGCCCTATTTCCATGTTCTTTAGCATACGCAATCACACGTAGCTTGTATGCTATGTTATAGCAATGCCGACGTTGTTTTTGAGCCATAACTTGCCAACAAATTTAAGAAAATTGAACAGTAGAAATTTCACACACTTAAAAGTTGTTCACAAAAATTGGAAAGTTTAAACGAACCCAGCTGTGATCGTCAATGACAGCGCATGCACATTCACTGAACTCTACGTAATTGTAATATTCCCACACTCCTCAAGGAAACAAGAAAAAAATCGCATAACTCCGAATAGAGGAAATTTCCAGAAATTAATGTAATCAAAAACTGAGTATCGACGTTATAAGACGCACCCCATTTTTCAGATCTATTTTCAAAGAAAAAAAGTGCGTCTTATATGCCGGCAAATACGGTAAATAGGAAACAGTTATAAGCATATTATTTTTTCCCTTCTTTTCTTAAATTATATTTCCAATAATGGTTTTAAAAAATAACAGTTGTTTCAGCATTACCTGCCAGAAATCATTTGTCATGCCATATATACTGTATAACAGAAGCAGAATGAACATTTCTCTCGTTAGTCTGAATTACTTTTTTTTTTTTTAAGACTTATGTTTTGTTTTATTTGATGACCTAAATAAGTCTATCGTATACTTAGCTATCATAAATGATACAAGTTCTAGGTGATTATAGAACATGTAGCATATTTAAAGTATTTAAAGAAGAAAACTACAAAAATAAAATATCATTGTGTGAATGATATGCAATGGATGACTGATTTTATTGGAGAATGTCATCTTAAATGAGGTCACTCACAATCATTGATATAATGGTGATTTGAAATTCATTTCAGCTTAATTAATTAAATTTTTTCGAAAGAAACTTTTAAATGTTTTGCACATATTGAAGCTTATTCTACATCAGGACTAGAAGAGGTCAAACAACTGAAGAGGTACTCAACTGTAGCAGGTCTGTCTACCAACAGACCTGCTACAGTTATAGGTTTGAATTTTTTGATGAGACCATGTAACCAAATTAGTTCCTTAGCAGCTGTTGATGCTGCTATATATTCTGCCTCGGTTGTTGAGAGTGCTACACATCCTTGAGGTTGGCTGCTCCATGTAATTGCTCCATCTCCTAATGTAGATACATAGCCAATAGTAGATTGCCTCGTTTGTAAATCTCTAGCATAATCAGCATCACTAAACACATTCAGATAACCAGTTGCTGATCCACTGTATACTAGTCCCATTTCAATTGTCCCATTCAAATACCTAAATATTCATTTAATAAATTTTCAAAGTCCAGTTGTTGGTCTAGATAATCATTGAGATGCCTTTCCAACTGCATATGCTAGATTAGGTCTAATAGTAACAACAAGGTACATAAGCTATCCAATTGCAGATGCAGCAGAATGTATGTTATCTGCTTCTGTTTCATTGTTCAATATATCTAGGGATGCTTTATCCACTGGAACCTTAGAAGGTCGACAGTTGTTCATGTCAAACATTTCCAGTGTTCTCAAAATATATGCATTTTGATATATTCTGATTTTCCCACTATCAAAGCATTCTATTTGAAATCCCAGAAAATGGCTAACTTAATCACAAATAGTAATTTCAAATTCATTTTGCAGTTGATAAAGTAGTTTACTGATGTCTTCTTTCCTATTTGCAAGAATTAATCTGTCATCAACATAAATAGCGATAACGGTCAATATTCCATTATCCCTTTTAATAAACACACAGGGATCATAAGTACTACATGTAAAATTGATAGAAGTTAGAAATCTAGTCAGTCTTTGATTCCAATATCTTGGTCTTTGTTTAAGTCCATACAAGCTCTTAATTAATTTACAAATGCATCCAAATTCATCATTGTATCCTTCTGGCTGGACCATAAATATTGATTCTTCCAAATTTCCATTTTAAAAGGCTGATTTGCAATCAAATTGGCTGATTTCCATCCTCTCTGCAAGCCAAAGTAATAATCACACAGTGTCGTGCAGACAACGGGACTAAACATTTCATTGTAATCCACACCAAACTTCTGTTCAAACCCCCTGATAACCAGGCGAGTTTTAAAATGATTAATTTCTCCATTAGATTTAGCTTTTACACGATAAACCCATTTTACTGATAGTGGCTTCATCAGGTTCTATAAGTTCTCAAGTATTGTTTTTCCAGTGAGAATCCATTTCATCATTCATTGCTCTGATCCAACTTTCCTTTTCAGATACTTGTATAACTTCATCATAAGAATTTGATTCAGTAGTGGATTTACGACACAAATATGCATATCGTTTTGACTGTTGAAGTATGTCTCTCTCTCTTAACTGATAGCCATTATTCATGGATAACACCTTTGATTATGTTGTTGTTCCACCAGATTAACTTATACTTGATCCTCTTCTTACATGCACGATAACTCAGTTTTTTCTTGATCCACAACAATATTCTTTTCCTTCTCTTCCTGACTCAAATCCGACAAGGCCTTTAGGACAGAAACCTCATGAAATTCAACATCTCGACTGATTTCAACTTGAGATTCATCCAGTATCCAGACTCTATAGTTTCCTGAGACCTCTTCATATCTAATAAAAATTTCTTGTTTGCTTGTTGTCCCAAATTTTTTATCATCTTTTCTTTGCTTAGGAATTCGAACAAAACATTCGCTTCCAAAGATTCTCAAATGGTTTAGAGAGTACTCATGACCATACCAAACTTCATAAGGTGTCTTTCCTTTTTCATGACTTTTTCCTGTTCTGTTTAAAACATAAGTAGCACAATTCAATGCCTCAGCTCAAAAACTTCTTGACATTCCATGTGTCAGCAGTATTGTTCTTGACATTTCAACTGGAGTGCATTTTTCTTGCTCAGCTCACCCATTTTGTTGACGCATGTAAATTGTAGATCATCCTAACTCTATGCCATTATCTTTTGCAACTGCAATAAAGCTCTCATTGGCACATTCTGTCCCATTATCTGACATAACCATTTTGACAACATTTCCTGTTTGAGTACAAACATATTTATGTTAGTCTTTGAAACAGCTTATAACTTCACTTTTGTGGTGAAGAAAAAAGACTTTCAGATATTGTATAAAATCATTCTTGAATGTGATGAAAAATCTATAACCACTTAGTGAGGGTTCCTCCATAGGTCCACAAACATTAGTTACAATCAGTTCACCTGGTTTAGTTGCCCTTGACATTTCTTGAAAATTTGTACATTGAAATTTTCCAAATGCACAACCATCACAGTGTTCTGATTCATCAAAAGGTACAGTTTCAAATGCCTTTTGATCTCAATAATTCTTTTACATGAGACTTGTTCTGGTGTCCCATTCTTTCATGTCATACTTGAAGTGAATTCTCTTTATGATTCCTGGCTAAGAGACTAGACTCTTTTTTCTCAATTACGTCAATGTTCAGAGTATACACATCATCTTTTCTGTGGCCTTCGACAACGAGTGAATTGTTTTTCTCAAATAGCCATTTATTACCCAAAATTATTTGTTTAAACCCCTTTTCTGCCACTGATCGAATTGAGAACAAATTAACCTTCATCTGAGGACATACATAACATTTTTAAGATGGTGCTCTACTCCATTTACATGTGATCTTATTCTAATTTGTTCAATATCTTTGGCTACAATCCTGCAGCCATCACTCAATTCAAAGATAACTGTTTCCTTTAAATTCTCATACGTGGTAAAATATTCAATTTGCCAGCAAACATGTTCTGTACATCCTGAATCAATTATTCATTTTGTTGCATCAGGTAGATTTGAAAAATGTGTACTCACCACTGTATAACCCTGAGTATTTCTTTGTCTATCTGAATAATTTTCATTTTACCTTCTTTTAGGAAAATCGTATTGTAGATGTGGTCCTCCACAAATCCAACATTTTTTATACGTTTTAACTGCATCAGCCTTCTCTTTACTAAGTTTAGGTTGGTCAGTATATATCAAATAAACAGCACTTTAAACAGTTACCTAATAAAAACTTTTATTTTAACACTATTATACTTCAAACTAATGCTAACGCTTTCGGTGTGTCACACCGAAAGCGTTATGGCTCTAGAATGCCTGAAGAGCAGGCATTCTAGAGCCATAATGCTTCTAGTTCAGGCATCTAGAATGCCTGAAGAGGGTCTTCAGACATTCTAGATCATACATCTTTTCGAATCAAACTATCGTTCTATACATTGATATATATTTCTATATATATCAATGTATCTATCAGTGTTCTATATATTGATATATATATATATCGTTCTATACATTTGATTCGAAAAGATGTATGATCTAGAATGCCTGAAGAGACTGTGATACACCAAAAGCATTAGCATTAGTTTGAAGTATAACAGTGTTAAAATAAAAGTTTTTATTAAGTAACTGCTTAAAGTGCTGTTTATTTGATACATATGTAAGTAGTAAAAGCAGTCATTATTAGAAAGTTATATAGGTTGGTCAGTACTTTTATTTCCAAAATGTCTACCTTTTGTCTGTCGTTTTGTCATTAAGGCAGATTCAGTATTTGTTCTTAAGTCAGAAATTCCTAGTCTCGTTTCTTCAACTATCAATCTCAATATCAACTTATCCAAAGTTCTCTCTCTGTTACAGGTGTTGAATCCCAAGCATTGTGAAAATGGCGAAATTTGGGTGGTAACGTATTCAGAATTGTCATTGTTAGTATTGTATCTGAAATTGGTTCATTTAGTTCTTTAAACCACCTAGCAAATAATTCTGATTTACTTACGTGTGTTGCAATATTAATGCCATAGGTATAGCGATATTCACGAAATTGTGTCTGAAGTAGATATATTGAATCCACCAAATTTTGTTCATAAATATTGAGCAATTTTATCAAAATTTCACATACTGTATTACAATTCATTATCAGCAACAACGGTTTTTATCTAGCATTGTAACTAAAATTTCTTTTGCTGTCTTATTAGCCTTTTTCCATTGATTCAGTTCAGTCATATTATCAGCATTATTTTCGGGTTTTACGAATATGCCATCGATTAACTCTAAGGTATCACGAGCATCTAAAATTGCTCATACTTGAAATTTCCATTGCATCCAGTTGCTAATATTCACAAGTTTTTCAATTTTCACTCTATCTCCATCCAGTCTTTCTTCAGTGAACAAACAGTCTGGAAAATGGCAGACAGCAGACAACGTGTGCTTAACAACGTCATGTTGACAAAAGACGTTAAAAAATTCTGATACGCAGTGTTCTCCTTCGTTTTGTGTCTAGGCCATAACCTTTTCTCAATAAAAACAAATAAATAACCCAGGTTTCTAGTTTAAACCTTATTTCTTTATTTTGTCGATGTATATTGAAATGGCTTACAATACATGTGTTCTACATTCAGCACAGCAACAGCAACTGAACAAAGGAAGGACGACAGAAGTGATGCATGCGCTAAAAACAAAGTTTGATGTAGATGCATAAGTGTTGCCAGAGTTCAATTATTTTCATTATATTGATGATAATGTTTTTAATCAATTCATGTTTTTAATCAATTAATCAACAATTTTTGTATTCATGGTATTACCATATATACAAAAATAAAAAATACAATTAGGTATCTCTTATTTATTTTTTCAAGATAGGCTTTTGTGGATTTAGAATTACAGGAACAGGAAAAACAAAGGGATAGAAGGCTGTACTCATAGGTTTAGCCTTGGAAACAGAAAAGAAGTAAGTAGTAGAAAGGAAGGTACGAGAACAAGTTAAACGGATTCTGTCAGAATAAGTGTGATAGATCACTAGAGAAAGGTGAGGACACAACCATCACCATTTTGTATATAAAATCAAATTACAATTTACAATTAATACAATTATACAGTTTGTATAACATTTGAAGATTAGTAATAACACATTTAGAATTACACAAAATTCTTTTTGCACAAACATAATTTAGATACACAATGCTTCGATCATTGAAAGCAGGTTTAGCCCTGTGTACATTCCACTAGCACAGCTTGCAGGCTTCCTCAATGAGATTTGTTTATCCTTGAGGATATTCTCCAAAAAAGAAATTTCTGCTGGAAAATATGGAACTCTGAGTGGGAATATATGAGAAATGAAGACTTTTGTTTTTAACTGTTTGCCACTTCAAGTTTTGACTAGGTAAAACTAGAAATTCCGGACTTTAAATAAGAAATGTTTGGCATTTCAAGTTCGGCCTAGGAAATACTATCAATAGAACATCCGATCAGCATTAGGATGTTCTTGTTTTGGCTAGGAAATTCTAGTATTTCCTGAATTCAGGTTTGTCCTGTAACACATTCACCAATCAGTTAAAAATTGGAAAATTTTTTATAAGATTGTAAAATTAGAAGTTCAATCACAATTCATAATCATCATACTTTTCATCAGTTTTGTGATTCACTATATTTATTTCTAATGAAGATAATTATATTACAAATTCTATTATTAAAAATATGTGAAATATATATGATTGTTCATAAATTAATATTTTCATATATATTTAAATATTGGATAATAAAAAATAGGATTGGAAATATATAAAGCAATTGTGTTGCATCCTATTCATGCTAATAACACATCCTTTAACAATTACAGGATCCATAATATTTATTCCTACCAAATATTTACTTCTCAGTTCTATTATTAAAACATGTGGATATGTGAGAATGTTCATATTTAAATACATTCAAAGATATCAATTTAATCAGGCTTTTCACAAATATGATTGGAAATATGTAGGCTGATCATTTTCAATGAGTAAATATGGCAACTACTATTCTGTGAATTATAGTTAAATCAAAATGGAAATATAGTGATCCTTAATGTTTTTTGATCAATAAATATATTGAATAGAATGCAGAAACAAAATGATCAAAAAATACATATATGTGTTTTTTGATCATTTAAAATTTGTGTTTTTAATATGTTTTTTGATCATTTGACCCAATGGTCTGATATATAGAAAATGTTCTTTTTTTATGTATGATCTTTGTAGTTTTGCATTCATTATGCTTGTTAAGATATATAAAGTCCTAGTAAACATTTATAGTAAGAAATCCATAAATTTTGAGATTTCCAACTTATGACAGTGGGGTTTGAAATTTTTGAAACAGAATTCCATTGTAAATCTAGTACTAGTTGTATTGATATTTAATCCAATAATGAAGTGAATTTGGGAAGTTTTTAAAATTTATAAAAATTATTTATTTATTTATTTTAATGAATGCATACTATCTAACATTCAAAATTTGTGAATTGGCTTACATATAGGTTTCAATTTTTTACTGATTTTTATAGGTTGAAATGGGGGTTGCTTATATACAGATGATCTTATATATGAGAATATATTGTATATGTGTGTGTATGTGTCACTGTATTAATATTAATAAAATACTGTAATAAGAATAATTATATGTAATGTGTTATTAATAATATTGTAATTCTTATATAATTTTGTATTATTGCCTAAGTAATATTTTTTTTTTATCGTTAAATATAAAAGTTTTTTAAATTAATTAAAAGCATTTATTTTAAATATAGTATATTTTTCTATTTAATTTAGGAATTAATTTAATATTTTTTGTTTTTTATGTTATGATTGGCTATTTATGATTCCAATGATTCAATAAGAAAATTCTCTATTAAAAATAATTATTCAATTATATCATATTTACTAGTATAATTTTCACAAATTTTTAATTTTCTTATCAAGAGTTCTTTAACAGTATTAAAATTTCTTGGGCAATTTATGGAAGATGTTTTAGATATGATTTTCAAGTTAGAATTGAAAATACTGGGTAATGTTATAGTTAGAATTGACTAAGATGAAGATATCTGCCCTTGTAATATAATAATTTAATGGTTTATTATGTACCTGTAACAAATATCCAAATAAAAATCCTCTCTTATAAATAACAAATAGTATCTTTCCTAATGAGATCATAGAAAATACAAATAAAAAAAATTAAACCTTAGCTCAGAAAAGATCATTCACTCACATAATATGCAGATAAGAGTTTCATTTTCATCTTGATTCTTTTGCAATTAGGATTATTAATAATAATCTTTAAATAAAAACAATTTATTTTATTTGAATATTCTAACCTGACCAGATTAATTGACTACATGAATCTTATAACAATCTTTAATTAACTTTTAGCCAATGCAAGTAAATTATCCATTTCTTTGTGTAGAATGACCAAAAATAAAAATCTTTGTCTCAGTCCAAAACTGGATCTCCAATAGGCAAGATACTCTTAGACAACCAGTCCCAGACTATCTGCTTAAATGTATCATATAATCATTATAGACTAAAACCCAAGAAAGGGACTAAAACTCTTTTTGTGGCTAACAAATTAACAATCTCATTGCTGATTTGTTAGCCACAAAAGGAATAGTGTCCAGTATCTAAACATACTGGACATTATTCCTGGTTGCCAATTCAATAATGAAATGATAGCATTTCCAAAAAAATTCTGAAATAAAATGACAACCATCAAAAGTTTTTGAGCAGTTTGACTATCAGATAAAATATATAAATGCTCCTTAGCATATTATATGCATATATATAAACCAATCCACATATAAGCCAACTATCTTAATCAAATTCTTAAAAATGAAGTTCTGTGTATAAGCAAATAAAAATTTTATAAATTAGAACAATATGGCATTTATTGAAATAAATCTTAACTTTCAAAATCCAATTTATTGTTGAAATAAATATGGATGTTTAAACAAAATGACAGATTTAGAATATTAAAATATATTGATTCAACACAGAAATAAAGCTGAACAGAAAACAAGATGTGATCAATGTAATATCACATTTCCCAACATCTGGTGGGATATATTCTTACAAAATGCAACTCTCCAATAAACAATTCTTTTACTGAATGATATAGCCATACTTATAATTCAAAAACTGCATGAATTTCATATTTATAACTTTAATAAATTTTTATATATTATCAATTGATTTAGACAAATTTCATTATTCAAGATTAAATTCTAAATCAACTCTACTTCTATGTTATATGCTATAAGAAATAAAAAATCAAAGCACTAAAAGTAGTAAAATTTACCATACATCTATAAAGTTCATAAATACTTTATTGAAGAAATGTTTTTGATTGTTTACTAAAATCTTCTTCAGTTTGTGATGAGTTAAAAAATACTTACAAAATTGAACGTACAATTCAAAACAGGATATTCGTACAGTTTCTAAATTTTAAATTCAAAACTATGCCTTAATTATGTTATTATTACATATAATCTAATTAATAATAAATATATTAAATATTTATTATTAATTAATTGTAATTAATAAATTAAATATGTTAAATATAAATATAGAAATAATTATAGAGTTTTTTTGGATGGAATATATTCATGTATTAGAGACATTAATGATTTCTTGCTTGTCAATTATATTTTTAAACTTTGACCTCTCTATAATTGTCAAGGTTTCTTTTAATATATTATTTTAAGGTTTATATTGTATTTTACAATTGTGGCCTCATTCTATTTTATATCAATATTATATTGATAAAACTTTTAGATAATGCCATTGACAGATGATCACTCATGATGTCCCTTTCATACTCTTGAAGTCTTTTTTAAGGTTCCTGGCTGTAACTCTGATATATTCTTCTTCTTTGTTAAGAGTTCTATTACATATGAGTATCACATAAATCCTGAATTATTAGTAAAGTTGTATTTTCCTTTTTCATTTCTAAATTTATTGAAAATCGTATATGATCTTTTAGATGCAAGTATTTCTGTCTCCAATATACAGGTACTCTTTTATTTACAATAGGATTATGTTTTGATAAACCCATCATAGATTGAAAAAATTGTAAGTCAAAAATGACAACAATGATAATAATTTGCATCAACCCTAAAAAACTCTATAAACCAGTGGTTCCCAATGTGGGGCACACACCCCACAGAGGGACAATTTGATTTTTAAAGGGGGCAATTCAAAAATGAGTTATTAACAGTGAATTTTTTACATTTCTTATGGTTGTAGGGACCTCATATACAAGTATATAAATTTATATATTGTAACACATACATTTTTAAAATTAAAATCAGAATGTACACAGTGGTTTTGAAATTTTTTTTTGCTGTTTTTTCAAATCACTTCATATCATTATTTTTTTAACAATTTCTTACTGATTTCTTCCTCAGTTCTTTAACTATCCTTTCGTTCTTTTATTTTTCTCTATTATGGATGCCATGTTCTTTGGAAGCTTATTTAGACCAAGCTGGTCTAAATAATAGCCTTTATGGCCTTTTAGGCTTCCTCCACGTGAATAGGAGTTCATGTTTTGAATAATAAAAATTATATGTCACAGGGGCATCAGGATTTTAGAAATGCTTAGGTGGCACATGGCCAGAAAAAGGTTGGGAACCACTGCTATAAACCCTAAAAATAACATATTAGAAGAAAGTTTAACAATTATAGAGAGATCAAATTTTAAAAATGTAATTAACAAACAACAAAGCATTAGTGTCTCTAATGCATAGATATATTCCATCCAAAATACTTATAACTATTTCTATATTTATATTTAATATATTTAATCTCTTAATTACAGATTATATGTAATAATAACATAATTAAGGATGTTTTTGAATTTTAAATTTAAAAATTGTAAGCTTCTCCCTTTTTGAATTGTGTGTTAAATTTTGTAAGTATTTTTAATTCATCATGAACTGAAAAAAATTGTAGTAAGCAATCAAAAAAATTTCTCCAATAAAATATTTATAAACTTTACAGGTGTATAGTAAGTTTTCACTATTATTAGTTTTCTGATTTTTTTATTTCTTATAGCAAATTTCATTCTGATGTATATATACTAAAATCTTAACCTCAATTTTTTTTGTAATACAATTTTATTGAGATGTTTGTTCAAGAGAAAATATTAAAGAAATATTAAAGTTTATAGTTTTCTTCTGGTCTATTTCTTGACCAACTCTGCCTTCAAACAACAACAACAACAGTTTAAAATCTTTTATTTTCCAATGAGTAAATGCATTTTGAGTTGAAAGTTTAAATTGCCTTCACTCCTCATCAGTACATTTGATTTTGCAATTCTTAAAATTTTTTCTTTATTGGTTCACATAATACTCAGTATTTCTTTTTCGAGCTGTCATTACATTGTTTTTTGTTTCACAATTAAACCTTATATTCTTATCTTTTTTAATTCTTAATTCCAGTTACATTCTGTTAATTTATCTTCTCTAATATTACATTATATAATTTTTAAATTTTGACAAAATTTAAAATGATTATTTAGGCCTATTTATTATGAAAATATGAAACAAGTGAGTTATTATTCCAATATAAAATATCAGAGATGTCTTAACATTTTTTTTAGTTTCCAAATATAAAAATAATAAGCCAATTTCATTGTCACTACTTAAATCACTGCTGCCATCATTCATTTTATTGCTGTAATTACAGGTGTAGTGATTGAATTGCCATTTTTGTGAGTTTAATTTAATCATAAATACTTACATCTAGCAATTAGCAGGATATATTAATTCCAAGAAAATTACTTAATTCAATGCAAACTCTAGCACTTTCGGAATTCTTCAATTTCCTCTTCAGCTTTAAACAAATTAAATTATTCTTTTATATAAAGATCTTCATTAATTTATTATTTTAGACAAAACTTCCATGCACTACTCAATTCTCCTGGATCTATAATGTTGATAGGTTTAATTTCCTGTTTTCTCTTTTTCATTATAGCAAGAGATTGTTCCCACTTTTCTATTTGCGGATTTTCCTGTGTCTTAATAATTTTTGCACTGTCCCAATTTATGTGTAGATTACTATTTAATGCCCTTTGTCCCAAAGCAGTAGTATTTTTCTCTTTTTCGATGTCATAATGGTGTTCTAAAATTCTTTTAGGTAGTGTGTGTGAGGTGTATGCTATATAAAGTTGTTCTTGTTGTAAGTCCATGTCCTTAAATTCCATTTGATATATGCCCAGGACTTGATTTTTATCTATCTGATGTTTATCATTCCTCAAACAATTGAACACTGTGTTTCATTTTGTAAATACTATCCTTTTTCCTAAAGATTTTTCTATCTTTCTTCTATGTTTTAATATGAGTGGGTCTAATTTTACTTTAAACGTTTTTTTACATTCTTCCCTACTCAGCAACTTATTTTTCACTTTGTTTTGTACTTTTTCCCAAAGTTTAAAGATACAATTTCTAGTGTAGCTATGTTTCATAGCTTGTTATAAAATCCAATCTAATTCTATGGATTTATCTTCCACATTATTACAGTGCATCTCCACCTTGTTCAGTAATGCACGGAATGATGCCATTGTTTTATTCCCACAGGTCCTGTTTGTGTTCAGAATAAACAAAGGTTGTATGTATTTTTTCTAAAAACTTTCGTTCTGTATTCCCCATTCTCTATTCTGATGTTCAAATCTAAATAATCTACTTCTATGAAATCATCTTTTTGCTTTTTTAATGTTGCCTACTTATTGTCTATAAATAATTCATCAAGGTTTGTTGTTTCTTTAATAATTAAAACATTGTCTATGTATCTAGTGTAAAATTTTAAATTACTTAAAATTCCTGGAAGTATTTGTTCTTCTTTTCTTCTAACTACCAATTCTGTTATCAACGGTGCTAACAGACTTCTAATCGTTATCCCTGTTGTCTGATGATAAAATTTACCTTTAAACTTAAAATATGATTGATGTAAAATCAGATGGCAAAGGTCCCTGATATATTCGGGATTTTTTTTTTTGTTGCAATTATTTTTGCAACAAAAAATTATTTTCATTAAGCATTTATTTTCATTATTATCTAACCTATTATATTTTAGTTTAAGAGTTGACTTACTTCCACATTCTTCATCGTAGTAGTTAATACTACTCTATTAAGTATCTTAATAGAAATCTATATAATTCTATGCAAGCCAGCTCCAATTGTAAGCTTTAATTTTTTTTATTTAATCATTGGTTTAAACTGTTACTTATACTTAACTGATATTGATGAAACAACTTGATTTTAAATTGTACTTTAAACATCAGTTTTCATTAAATATTGTTGATTAAACCTGCCCCTAATTGCATAAATGATGGCAAAACTACATCAAAGATTAGTGTTAATTTTCATAATGCAATAAAAAAAAGGCAGTTTTATTAAAGATAATCATAATAAATACATTGAAAAGAGCATAGAATCAACCATGCTACATAGTAAAGTTATCTTTTCAATCTAAATTTTGTCTTCAATTCTGGGTCCATGCTTCCATGTTTTACCTTGAAGATTTGTTGACTGAGTCAGCAACAATTCAGATCACAACATCTCAATCACAGTGTGAACGATATACAATATACCCTAGAATAGCCCCTTCATTTAACAATTTCTGATTGGAAAATAGCATAAAAATTAGAAAAAAGAAAAAATGTTCCCCCCCAATAAAAGTTGATATCTGCTAGTGTTTAATAATTTGAATAAAATATTCTTTTATAAAAATAATAGTTATAATAATTCATTCTGATTTAGTTAGTTTCTATTAAGCCACCATATCACATTTGGATATTCTGTACATGGCAGCAGTCACTTTTAGAGCCCATTATAGGCTGGCCAACACTCATGATGGGATCAACTGGCAGATTAAAGAATGGGTTTCAATGGGCTTGGCTGGGATCCTTCTTAAAAACTGGAGATATGGGACCCAGAATTGTGGTCAATCTCCAAGATAGTAAGCAAAATGCTTTTCTAAATGAACAATTCCTTCCCAATGATATTTAACAAAAAAATCATTGGGAAGGAATTTAAAAATTCCTTCCAAACATTACCAAAAACCATTAATATAATATGCTCTTCTCTTTCTTGTTATATGCTACTTTTCATTCTAAAGCTGTTAGCTATGTCTGTGTGATAATGAGGAAGTTAACTCTAACCTAGTCCTATTTTATTTTATTATGCACTTTATTATTTAGCGTTATTTTCTTAATTTTTTATTATGCACTTTATTATTTATCGTTATTTTCATTATTATCTAACCTATTATATTTTAATTTAAGAGTTGACTTACTTCCACACTCTCCGTCATAGTAGTTAGCAATCACATGTTATAGAATCAGAAACTTTCCTCCGGAAGAGCTCTCCCGAGTAATAACATCATCATCTAATCTAAATACTTTTACCACTGATTCGATATGAGAAAGTAAGAATGATCTTGTATTGATGTTTTGTTTGTATATAATTAAATTTAAAGAGGATGACATGAATTGATAACTCTGTAAGCTAATAAGTTTAAACATGTTACGTATAATTATGTAAAAGAAGCAACACGGGACTGTACGTCACTCAGATATAAAAGCCAATGCTACCAACGACTCACCGAGGTGTTGTATTAACGTAAAGTTGGCTAAGTGACATTTGAGTTTCTTGTAAAAATCAACGATTGCTTGAAGTTTTGTATTGGTGGTGGAGGTAGTAGAATTAAGTAGTAATTAAGGTTTCTTTCTTGTGAATAGTTGTTGATATTTGAGTTGGATTAAACAAGTTTTGTTGATTAATTGATTGTTGCTTTATTATAGTTCCAATAAAGCATTAACACATTTTGTAAGTGTTTTGGAGTCTAATAAATTTATATTTTTTATTATTTAACTTGTTTTGAGAAATTTAATTTATTAGTATAAGTTTCTAACATCGTTTTGTTGTTCTTAGATCTAACACTTAATTGGTACTTCTAGTTGTAAGTTCCGATTTCCAGCTTCCAGTTTTGTTTCGTCAGTTAGACATTACATTGTTGTTTAGATTGTTTTGAAGTTAATTATTTTTAAGTTAGAGTTTAGTTAAAGACCTAAGCTCAGGCAGAACTCTGGATTGCAGAGTTGTTAGAACTGTTAGGTTTAGTTTTAATTAGTATTATTGATCTTTGTTAAAATTTGCAACTTTGCAATAAAGCATCACTTACTATCCTGGAGAATCTGAGTCCTATTGCAAAGTCACTAATTTCAATATATCAATAAATAACAATAATAATTAACCTAATGGTTTTTAACAACTCTGCATATCCAGAGTCTGGCCTGAGCTTAGGTCTTTTACTACTTTCTACAATGAATATAAATATATCAAAATCAAAAACAATTTATCAGTAATTTACATCTATCCGACAAAAACTAACAACTGGAAAACTTTCAACCAACCTTTTTTGCAATTTTATAGCATGAAATAGATATTTAAATCTTACAATATTTTATTTGCATGTTAGAATAATTTTTTATATATATATTTATATTTAATTTATTGTGAATAAGTGAAATAAAGGACATTTGCCTGTTTAGAAAAGGACAAATAGGACTATGAACTACAAATAAAGTACTGTCCTTTGAAATAAAGGATGGTTGGCAACCCTGTTCTTATATTCTCACATTGGATCAGTAGTAAAATTGTTTAGATTAGATGACGTCAAGAGCCGAGAGAGTTCATTCGGAAGATGGATTTCCATTCCGTAACACGTGATTGCTAAATGCTGAGATGGACAACATGGAAAGTAAGTTAACTCTTAAACTAAAAGATAATACATTAAATAATAATGAAAATAACAATAAATAACAAAGAGCATAATAAAGTAATAATAGGATAGGTCAGAGTTAACTTCACTACAACACCAGATTTTCAGGATCAGGGTAAAATGGACCTGGCCTTTTGAACCTTATTCTTCAATTTTCTAGTTGATTCTATCATGTTGTTGGCCAGTCTGCGATATGCTGTAAAAGTGATCACTGTCAGATACAGTGTATCTATGGTGACCATATTTTTTGGAGAAAATAAGGAGAAATCAGAAATTGTTTCATAATAAGAAAAAGCAGGTTGCATTTATTTGTTTCACTAAAACTGAAAAGTCTTGTTTATTATAAAATATTGTTTATTATAGGTATTGTTTATTATAAAATATAATAAACAATACCTATAACAAACAACACAACATTTAAACAATCATATTATTAATATAAAAAAAATTAATTTTGACATTTTCACAAGAATGAACTTTTTTAATAAGTCAGGTTTGCTTTTTCAAAATTCAAAAAACTCTACATCATGTTGAAGTTGCATTGATATAAACATGGGTATAAATACATGCTTTCAATGTTTTGATTTTATTGGGTTTTCTCATTAGTCCAATTATTTCATATTCACTAATGAAAATACCTGTTCAGTAGGGACCATTAGATCCAGGGAGACAGAAGCAAAAATTCAATGATTTTTAAAATGTTTTTAAACGATATGTGTTTGTCTGTGAAATATTTAAGAATTCTAACCATCTACATTGGCAGGACTTGTTATTTTGTTGCATTCTTCGATCTTTTCACAGGTGACAGCACAGAACATAACACACACAGAAACATGATACTTTCACAGAAAATAATAGTGTCATGTTTCTATAGAAATCTGTTGCACACCAGTATTAAATTTACTAGTTCAATTCACAAAATAAAGGACAAAATGACCATTTTAGAAAAAACTAAATCTAAAGTACAGAAAAATGAAATAAAGGACTGTCTTTTTAAATAAAGAATATATGATCACCATAAGTATATGATATATGAATATATGATCACCCATGCATGATAAGGCAGCTTAACAAAAATAATCTTAACCATCCTAGGAGGCATTATACCTACAAATTGACAGAGAATATCAATAAAAACCATGGTCTATTCACACTCATTCAGTGAATTTATGTGAATAGTAAGGTGATATGTCAGTTTTAAGAATTTAATTCAGTGAGCTAGAACCGCATCTGAAAAAAATATGGATATTGAATCCAGAATTGAATTCAGAACTTTAGATTGTAAGGTAATTCTATATAATGCAGTCACTAGCTGATACTGGAGAAGTGAATTGGCTTTTAGAAAAGTGATGGCTGAGCAGAGATTCTTCATATAAATTTTGAGGATTGGGACCCAGAATCAGTTCTGGTTCTATGAGCAAAAAGCCAAAACCACTTCATATGAATCAAGCTCTATTTATATTGAAATTTGAAGGAATAATCACAAATGTAGATAAAACAGAATTCAAATTTTAAATAAATATATATAAAATATTTAAAAATTTGGAACTGTTCTATGAAAAACACTTGTGTAATGTTTTTTATCATTTCCACTTTTTATGTATTATTTCACCTTAACAAGAAATGCCTTACTTGAATTTGAAATTTTTAAATTGTTATATTTGCTCATAAAATTGAAGTCTTGAAAATCAATGTTGATCTGTATTGCAATTCGTTTGCTAACATATCTTCAAATGGTGTTTGATATCATATACATAAAATTAATGCAATCATTTTGGAAAATCGAAATTTTAGACTCAGATGTTAGTTATGTATTGGGTTGTTCGGAAAGTAATTTCGTTTTTTTCCCACTAGTGGCATTAGTTGTATTTTTCCCACCAATTTTATTCTAAGCCATATTATCGTTATAAATTTCGACAATTGACATTTCAAGGCATATTTATAACAATTTTTTTTTGATTTTGTACATTTTGTGTTTTTTGTGTGTCCTATCAAAAATGGAAAATAAAATGGAGATTTTTGGCATGTTTTATTTTTTTATTACTGAAAATGTAAGAACTTTCACCATATGCAAGCGGATCAAAATCGGTGGGGGGTCAGCTGTGTCCTCCTCTTGTGAGTGTAAGCAGTAGAATTCTTGTATTTTATAAATATGTTACTTTTAAAATATAATGTTAATTATGTTTAATAGCATTAATGTAATGATTCATTTCATTTTATGGTAAATAAAATACATACATTTAAATAGCAAACAATAGCCAAATAACTCTAGCATTACAAATTAATTTAGAAATAACTGAAATTAATGATTAAATTAAATTTTGTCAGTTTATATCCACTAAATTTTACTAATGTGAAGCAAAATTGGTAAAATTTAATCATTAATTTCAGTTATTTTTAAATTAATTTGAAATGCTAGGGTTATTTGGCTGTTATTTGATTATTGTTTCATTATTAATTCCTAAGGTTTTTTGTTTGATATACAGTGTGGCCATAAGTCACATTACATCTCATTTATTTCATAAGTACAACAGATATTGTCATTTGCTTTATATCATAGCATGTGTTGAACATTGTGTGTCCAGAATATCAGTATGAGCACCATCATTATCATGACACAATTGAATATGATGCCATGTTCACCAAGAAGTTTTGCAGTAGCAAACATGTTATTTCTCTTCAAATGTTTTTGATGGATCTGTTAATGAGCAGCAGTCATACAAAGACATGCTTCAACAATGGCTCTATCAGCAGCTCACAGCAATTGGAATAGCAGATACTGTAATCCTTCAACAAGACAGAGCCTCTGTACATTTTGCTATCAGAGTTCGAGAATGTCTTAATGAATTATTTTCAAACAAGTGGATTGGGTGCAGATTGGAGGCAGTGTGGGCCTCCCTGGACTGGCCATCAAGGAGTCCTGACTTGTTCACTCCAAACAATACTTTGTGGATTTTCATTAAGGATAAAGCCAGTCAACAGCATTACCAAACAACAGCCAAACTGTGATAGAAACATTTGGAAGTATCACAGAAGATTTTCACAGCAAAACTTCTTGCCGAATATGGCATTGTACTCAGTTGTATTGCAAAGTTGCAGATTTTGACAAATGTCAATACTATGAATTATAAACTAAGCCTAACGATTTAACGACTCTGCAATCCAGAGTTTGGCTGAGCTCAGATCTTAAACTAAATTCTAACTTAAAAATAATTAACTACGAAACAATCTAATTAATAATTATCATTAACCGGCAAAAACAAAACCAGAAATTACAACTAGAAATAACGAATAAGTGTTAGATTGAAAACAACCAAACGGTGTTAGAAACTTATACTAATAATTGGAATAAATTCTCAAACAAGTTAAATAAAAAAATATAAATTTATTAGACCCAAAAACACTTAAATATATATATACTATAAAAAAATTGTCGTACATTTTCATGGAAAAAACGAAATTACTTTCTGAACAATCCAATAGTTTTGGAACTTTTTCAGAAAAATATTTAAAAAATTTCAGAAAAGTCTCTCTTACAGATATGCAAAATTTGCTAATTTGCACACTATATGTAAGAAGTAAAATATGTTATCATGAATTTAAAAATATTAAGGATTTATCCACTTAACAAGTAAGTTCTTTGAAAAAATTATATAATTGAGAATTACATAATTCAAAATATGATATTTTGGTCCCAAATATACTTCAAATTAATGAAATTTTATTATATCATAATTGGCCAAAAAAAACTCAATTCATTTCAAAAACTGAAATGAATTGGCTTTTTTAGCTTATCTACTATTAGCAATTTGCTATGATTTAAAGCTATAAGATAAAAAAAAAATGCTGTATTTAAGTAGTAAAAAAAAACTGAAAAAAGGTCTCAAAAAATAGTTTAAAAAAATGGGAATATGAAAAATTACATGTAAATATGGTAAGTTATAACAAAATTTAAATTATAAATAATAATTATGTTTAGAATATCATTATTATAATATTTTAATAGTCGTTTTAAAATGCTTATAAATTTTAGATTCGAGTATCTATTGGTTCTAAGAAACAGCGCTGTATACGTTTGTTTAAACCTGATATTGAACCAACTACAACCAATAATATTATTATTAATTTTGCCATTAAGAATGAAGCACAAGAAAGTCTATTGTTCTTTTTAGGAAGCATTAAAGTGGTAAGATATTTATTTTTATTTATTATTCTATTTTGCTATATAGTAGGTCTTTGTTTAATAATTGGGGCTAGGTTTCTGAAAATCATGACTTTAACTGAAATGATGTTAACTGAAACCAGAAATCCCATAGGCCTAATGTTACAATCCTAGAATATTTTTTCTGATACTAGAACATACATTATTTTTTTGATAATCATTACTACCAAAAAAAACATGTAGTTCTGTAGTCTTATACTGTATTGTTCAATAAGAACAATACAGTAATGACTACCAAAAAACCAATCATGGACATAACACCTGTGAATTCTAAGATGTCTTTAGTAAAAAATTTTTTTTCCAATAAATTATGACATATCATGCTTTTCAATTTCAAATAATGGAATGGCATGATTTTATTGTAAATTTTAATTAGAAAATGTTACATAGATATTATATGTCATAATTTATTGAACAAAAATTTGTTTTACAAAAGACATCCTGGAATTCACAGGTATTATATCCGTGATTAGTTTTTCTTAATAACAGTTCTCAAACATTTGATAATTGCAATAATTGCTAATTGATGTAATTCCAGGCCCTATTACATGTCACCTATACTCATAATAATCAGCCAGATAGTTCAGGAAGGGGATAGACAAGCTGGGCCTGGATCCTTTGATAAATTTTCCAAAGGATGGGATCCTAATTTGATCTCTTGTCCACCAGTTGAAAAGTCTAAGCATTTTCATGCAGTGAATCCAACTGATTGTATTGGCTATTGAAATATAGTTTAGTACAGTGTTCATATAATATTATATATATAACTAATAGAATAATTTGATAGCTCTAGCAAGTGAAAACACACAAAATTTAACTTTATTTCCATAGAACTTTCAGCTTAATCAAGCCATCATCAACGGATGATTTTTTATGAATAAGAACATATCATTAGAATACATTTAAAATTTAAAAATTAAATATTAAATACAAATAGAAAATAAATAACATTATAATATATATAGAAAATTATGTACATTGTAGTATATAAATTAATTTTCTTTATAGCCTATTTTTATATGATTATACAATTAAATATGAGAAACGTTTTAATTATCAATTAAAATATCATCATTGTTGGGTGCCGGAAAACCATGGTGCTGGGATTATCTCTGGAGTATTATCATTTATTATGTGCATTTTTCTGGAATACTTTATAATCTCTAATGTTTCCACCCATTTAATTTCCTCTATGTTTCTTACCATTCCCACTATTTTAGCCTCATTCCAATGGATGTCAACATTATTATTATAAAATGTTTTCACAAGTGCTATTTTAAATTCACCTTTCTGTTTATACTTTTTGTGTTCTAATAGTCTGATTTTAAGAGATCGTATAGTACTTCCTATGTAAACTTCTTGTCTGTTTGTATCATTGTTATACAGCGGAATGATATAAACACCAGCTTTCATTTCCAGTTGTAGTGGCGGTTTATTATTTTTAATTATATCATATGTTGTAGTTCTTGCATATGGAAGTTTTATATTGTGCTTATTCAAAGCCTTTCTAATCAGTTCCAAGCATAATCGTAATTTACAGGTCTTATATATGTTGTACTCATTTCTTCAGCTGGCGGATGTGTATCATTGTCAGTAGTACTATATATATTGATGTTTGTTGTGTGACGTTGTATATTGTTGTAAATGTGATGAATAAAGGATGTGTTATACCCATGTATTTATGCTTGGTGCATTATTTTGTTAAATTCAACTAAAAAATTAAACTTAAATTGAACTTAAATTAGTTGAATTTAACAAAATAATGCACCAAGCACAAATACATGGGTATAACACATCCTTTATTCATCACATTTACAACAATATACAACGTCACACAACAAACATCAATATATATAGTACTACTGACAATGATACACATCCGCCAGCTGAAGAAATGAGTACAACATATATAAGACCTGTAAATTACGATTATGTTTTGGAACTGATTAAAGGCATTGAATAAGCACAATATAAAACTTCCATATGCAAGAACTACAACATATGATATAATTAAAAATAATAAATCACTACTACAACCGGAAATGAAAGCTGGTGTTTATATCATTCCACTGTATAACAATGATACAAACAGACAAGAAGTTTACATAGGAAGTACTATACGAGCTCTTAAAATCAGACTATTAGAACACAAAAAGGATATATAGAAAGGTGAATTGTGAAAGCATATTATAATAATAACGTTGGCATCCATTGGAATGAGGCTAAAATAGTGAGAACAGTAAGAAACATAGAGGAAATTAAATGGATGGAAACATTAGAGATTATAAAGTATTCCAGAAAAATGCACGTAATAAATGATAATACTCCAGAGATAATCCTGGCACCATGGTTTTCTGGCACCCAACAATGATATTTTAATTGATAATTAAAATCTTTCTCATACTTAATTCTATAATTATATATAAATAGGCTATAAAGAAAATTAATTTATATACTACAATGTACATAATTTTCTATATATATTATAATGTTATTTATTTTCTATTTGTATTTAATATTTAATTTTTAAATGTATTCTAATGATTTGTTCTTATTCGTAAAAAATCAACCACTGATGATGGCTTGATTAAGCCGAAAGTTCTACGGAAATAAAGTTAAATTTTTGTGTTTTTCACTAGCTAGAGCTGTCAAATTATTCTGTTAATTATATTAAGAAGGAAAATGAAATGAAAAATAGTAATATTATAAACATAATATTATATATTTAAGGTAGTACTCATAACAAATGTGGTTACCTGTTTTCTATAATTACTACTATATGTTTTAAACTCATTAATTTGTATCTTATGCAATGAAATATAAGAAAATAAGACTTTATTCTATTCTACTGCCTTAAAAACTTTAATATTTTAATAATTATTGCTTAAAATCCAAAGTATAAACTAAAAACATAAATAGCACTTAAATAATAATTTTAGAAACATAAAATATTTATTTTCCTGTAATTTTTTCTGACTAATTCATAACTCTCTTCAGCAATAAGTTACAGTACAGTAATAAAAAAAACAGCAAGCTTAGTTATGAATCTACAGTTCTTAAGTTCGAACATTCAAATATTATAAATGGAATTACAATATAATATTATCGAATATTCTAGTCTGCAGATATACTCAAATATAAAAGATTTTATATTTGAGTATAGCTGTTTGGTTTTAGGATAATTTATCAATCTAAGCAATATATATTGTAGATACTGCTCTTTATATAAGTTCTAAAGATAGGGAGGATTCTAAATTGATAAATCAAAGTAAAATCTCAGCTAAAACACCAGCCATATGCCCATCTATAATTTTTCATCTTCAATAGAAAATTTTTTAGCCAAAATAAAGGAGTGTCTATAGATGACCCATGGCTGGTGTTCTAGCTGAGATTTTTACTTAGGTTTGTTGAATCTAGAATCCTCCCTATTTTTAGAATTATATAAATCAATATCTGCAGTACATAGATGATGTATATATTGTTTGGGGTGATGAAGATAAGGTACAAGAATTTCAAAATTCCTTTGCTAGTCTGAAAGAATGCTAGGCTACCTTTAAACCTAGAGCAGAAAAGTAAAACATCAATTCATATTTTAGATGTGTGCATAGAAATAAAGCAAGGTCAGTATATGACTAAGGTTTACAGGAAACCTATTTATGTGCCACTCCTAATACCATTTTGATCTAATGATTTTAGAGCTACAAAAGATCGACTTTTCAATCTTGCTTTAAAATGCACTCATACTATTGAAAACACTTCATATGACTTTCACCAATCACTTTGCATCAACTAGCACCACAAGTTCATGAAGGATTTCTCAATATTAATCAGCATTAAAAGTCGTCTCCAAGGATTCTCATTCCTAACACTCTTATCTTCATTGTCTATAGTGTGATCAATCTACATTTTAAATGTCTCTTTTCAATAACTTGAGGATTTTCTGTAGCATAATAATGACAGTTGTGTCGACATGAATCAATTTGAAGAGATGGTATCTCTCATGTTTCAAAACACAAGACACACTAGACTGACTGATGCCAAGCTCATATGCACCTTGCCAGATCGATTTGTATGGGCTATTGACAAACATTTCCACAAAGTAACATCTTTCTGATGTTGCTGAATTATGGTACTATGAGGTCTTCCAGTAGATTGTCCTTTTTGGATGTTTCCCATTGTAAGCAATTGCTTTCTCCATTTTCCCACAGTTGACAGCAGCAATGATATGTTGAAATCACATTTCGTCAGTCAAACATGATTTCAACGGTGTACAGCCTCACAATCATTCTGGTAAGCAATCGCCCAGGCTGCAACTGTAAGTTGCTGTTGCATGTTCAGCACCATCTTGTCTAATAACATAGGCTCAGCACATGACTCTTACCTGTAATGAAAAAATAAAGTTTAAAGCTTTACAATGTCAACACACTACATTTAATTCAAATGTGTAGCCATATTTCTAATTCACCCTGTAGTACTAGTGGTTCTCAACCTTTTTTGAGTTGAGGAACACATTTTGATATTTTGAAATTTGGCAGCGCACCTAAATATTTTAAATAATAATTTAGATTTAACAACGAATTTTTATTAACAGATTATTGTATTTATTCTTATTTATTACATTCAGATTGCAAAGTCGCGAATTTTAACGAATATCAATACTATTAATTACAACTAAACCTAACAACTAATTCTAACGACTCTGCAATCCAGAATTCAGCCTGAGCTAGGTCTTTAACTAAATTCTAACTTAAAAACAATTAACTTCAAAATAATCTAACAACAATTGCCGTTTAACTGGTAAAACCAAACTGGAAATTTACAACTACCTGTATAAGTAATGAATAAGGGTTAGATCTAGAACAATAAAAAATGATGTTAGAAACTTATACTAATAAATTGAACAAATTCTCAAACAAGTTAGATACTTGTGTTTGTCCTGCTTCAAGTGCTTGGTGTTATTTACTACGTTAGTAGAAGCAGCGGAACTAGGTTGTTTAAAATTACACTTACAAAAGTGTTAATAAATGCTTTATTGGAACTATAATAAAGCAACAATCAATAAATCAACAAAACTTGTTTAATCCAACTCAAATATCAAAAATTCAATTATTCACAAGAAATAAACCTTAAATACTACTTAAATTCTACTACCTAGATCTCTGATACAAACTTCAAGCAATTGCAGACCTTTTACAAGAATTCCAAATAAAGTGTTAATAAATGCTTTATTGGAACTATAATAAAGCAACAATCAATTAAACAACAAAATTAGTTTAATCCAATTCAAATATCCAAAAATCAAGTTATTCACAAGAAATAAACCTTAAATACTACTTAAATTCTACTACCTTTACAAGAATTCATATGTCACTCAACCAATTTTACTTTGAAACCAACACCTCATCTGAGTTGTCGGTTGTGTCAGCTTTTATACCGAGTGACTTACAGTCCCGTGTTCCTCCATTTACATACTTATACATAACAATTTTAAAGTTATTAGCTTACAGAGTAGTCAATTCGTGTCATCCTCTTTACAATTTAATTATATATGAACATAACATCAATACAAGATCATTCTTACATTCCCATATCGGACCAGTGGTAAAATTAGATGATGACATCAATTACTCAGGACAGCTCTTCCGGAGGACGGTTCCCAATTCCGTATCACATGATTGCTAACAACGATAAAGAAGGTGGAAGTAAGTTAACTCGTAAACTAAAATATAATACGTTAGATGATAAAATAATGATAAATAATAAAGTGCATAATAAAATAAAATAGGACAGGTCAGAGTTAACTTCCTCACAGTATCATGATAAATGATGGTATTCTCATATTGATATTCTTGACACACAATGTTTGATACATGTTATAATATAATAAAAATAACAATGTCTGTCATACTTATGAAATAAATGAGGTGTAATGTGACTTATGGCCCAATCTGTATACATTTAATTAGATTTGTCTTATATATATATGAGGCAAATCCAGAAAGTAAAAATCGATTGTGCATAGCAGCTGTTCAAACAATGCTGGAATTTCCTTGTTTTCTATGCGTCAAATGAAGCACATATGATGAAGTAGTATTCTACAAAAGTTTCTCATTTTGTTGTGTTCTTTTAAAATGAATATTAAAATTGAAGTCCTGATGCCTTGTGAAGTATAGATAGTGATAATGTTTTTAAATACAAAAAATATTAATGTGGCAAAAATTTATAAGCAAATTGTTGAAGTTTATTATGAAAATATAATAAACAAAGGGAATGTAAGGAAATGATGTCAGTTATTCAAGGCAAGTAGGACCAATATGCATGATGACGAACAAAATGGATGCAGGTCTTTGATGATGGATGATGGATGATTTGAAGAGACATGTGAATCCAGCAATTCAGAAAACAATTCACAATTTTTGAATTGCATATTGTCAATGGTGTCTCAATCTCTAATGCATGAAATCATAAGAGAGCATCTTCATTACCAAAAACTTTGTGTCAGATATATGCCAATAATATTGTTGGTTGCCTTTGTTTTTGGAGTATTATCTCAAAGACAATGACAAAATCCTTGAACACAACATCATTGATAATGAAATGTGGATTGCCCACATCATACCAAAAAGCAAGCAGCAATCTTTACAGTTGTGGCCTACAGGATATGCAAAACCAAGAGAGTTCAAGCAGATGCTATTGATTCAAAAAATTATGGCCATAGATTAGTTTAGTGGATTACAGCACTAATAGCAGCCAGAAAATAATAAAATAGTCTTTTAATATTAATCAAAACATTAAAAATGCTTTGGGTATCGTTAATACCCTCTTCAGTTACTAATTTGTGATATGAGTAAACAGTTTTAAAAGTTTTATTATAATTATGGCCATAGTTTTTTGGGACTACAAAAGCATCTTCTGGTGAACTTTATGGATCAAGGAATGACCATTAATGCAGAATTTTACTGTCAAACCCTTGCCTATCATATTATCTTATTCCTAAGAGGCTACATCTGGCAATTCAGAACTGACAGTTTGGGTTACTGATTGCTGGAGTTTGTTTCTTACATGACAATGTGCAGTCACACACTGCTGCTTGTACACATGCATTACTCAAACAGTTTGGACAGGAAACTTTTGATCATATTCTATACAATCCTGACCTTACTCCTAGTGATTATCATTTGTTTCTCCACCATAAGAGATTTTTGGGTGACCAGAGAACAGAGACAAAATGCATTGTATAGGAGTGACTGAATTGCTTGGCAGTGAGTTTCTTCAATGAAGAAATACAAAAACTGATGTCACAATATGATTGATGTCTCAATAAATATGGCAACTATGTATAAAAATAGTTTACTATAAGTAGCAACATTATGCATTAAACATATCTAAAACAATGTTTTGTAGAATTTTTACTCCCTACTGGTTCTTACTTTCTGGACAAGCCTCAAATAATTTCTAATAGAAATAATTTATTTCATATTTCAATTCAATTTTATTTTCAGACTTTCTTGTCATCTTTATTATTATCAATGTTTTCAAATATTACTGTCAAAGGGATATAATTATAAATCATTTCAAGAAGATCTTAAAATTCTATATAATGAAGCAGGTATAAAAAATAAGCAAGTTGTTTTCAAATTCACTGATAATCAAGTAGTAACTGAAGAGTTTCTAGAAGATATTAATAATATTTTGAATTCAGGAGAAGTTCCTAACCTTTTTGAATCTGATGAATATGAGAAATTAATTCTTGCTATGTCATCATCTGCAAAAGAATCTGGATTTATCAGCAGAGATGATATCTATAAGTTTTTTATATCTGTTGTCAGGCAAAATATCCATATAATTTTATGTATGAGCCCAGTTGGTGAAGCTTTCCGTGCAAGATGTCGAATGTTCCCTTCACTTGTAAACTGTTGTACAATTGATTGGTTTAATGAATGGCCTGAAGAAGCTTTATTTTCTGTGGCTGAAAATGCTTTTACTGAAATTGAATTTGATTTTGACAAATTATTGATACAAAGGTTATCACAAATGTGTGTTAATATTCATTCTACTGTCAGCATTAAAGGAAATTTATTTTCTCAAGAATTGAACAGACCTTATTACACAACACCTACTAGCTATTTAGAACTGATATCATTGTATTTTCGAATTCTTGGAAAATCAAGAGAAAATCTTAAACAGGTTAGATATAATTAAAATTTATTATTTTACATAGATATATATGTTTTACAAGGATTCCATTACCCTTAATAATCCATATTAAAACTAAGCAAACAAATTATTTGATTGTTATAATGTTTAGTATCAGAAACAACTATTTTGAATTCATTTTTCTGAGAAAATATTAGATCTCTTTATTCAGTTTATATAATCAACTAATGAATAATAAAGTTATTCTTTATGTTAGTGTTTGAATGTAAATCAGTCAAAATGTGATTTTTAAATTAAAAGTACAGAAAACCCATGCTAATTTGGATTTATTGAGAAAAGAAGTCTTCCTGATTAGGCAATAATCCAGATTAGTAAAACAAAAGATAATCCCAAAAGACAAAAACTTAGAACACAGATAAATGAAAAATTTAATAATATACATGATGGTGATAAATTAAAAATATATTATTAAAGTCTTTATTTAAAAATTATTAAAAGACAATACATTTATTCATCAACAAAAGATTTAAAAATAAGTACAACTTCTGAATGTAATATTGCAGATTTGAAGAAACTTAAAGTTTTGTCCAAATAGATCTCTGCTGCTGTTCTTTAATTAAGATATCTTTCACAGTTCTTAAATGTTCATAATACTTCTAAAATTTTTGATTTGTTGAAGAGTTTACAGAATTGATTATTGGATTTTTTATATTTCATTTTGGATTATCTGGCATCTGGATTAACTCAACAAATTAGCAAGAGCTTACTATATTTACATATAAATCAATCTTAAAGTAATTTGTTATTTTATTTTATTCTAAAATTATCATATTCTAAATATTGATTTGCTATTAGCACTTTTAATAAAAGAGTTATGTTTTGATTTTTCCTATTTTATGCAAATAATTGGAACTGCAGTTTTTACATAACTCAAATTTTATGTAAGTTGAAAAAACTCTGAATTAAAAACTCTCAGGGCTAGGCAAATTATGGTGATTGCACTTAAACACCGGACTATCAAAGGGGGACAAAAGCCCTAGGCCTCAAAATTTTAAGGCCTCAATTTATAACTGAATATATTAGAAAAAATATATTTATATATTTTTCAGCTTACTGTTTGAGCTTCGGTGTTTATCAAAATTTATATTATATATATTACTGTTTGAGCTTCGGTGTTTATCAAAATTTGAAATTCTCTATCAATGTTTTCACTTTTTCTGTGCACTTACAACTGTAAATTTGTCAATTTTGTTATTTTCAAAGCCCTGAAAAATAATAGTGGTACCAGGCCTTGCATTTTCTCTGAAAGGCTCTGCTTACACAATATTATTATGATCTGTTGTGCTTTGACTGAAAAGGAAGCAACATCATATGTAATGATATCATACCAGTAATATGACACTTAAGATCAACAAACAATATACACAAACATAAATAAGTCAAGTAATAGGAAAGTTTTAAATAAATTCAGACCCAACTTTGAGTCATTTCAGTTTGTTTTTTTCAAAGTAGCATCATAAAATAATTAAGACAACATTTCATTTTGAGACATAAAATTCTGTATTGCAACATTCTAGAAATCATTTTTCCTTTGATAACACAGAAGCTTGCATGACATGATTTGATTACTACTTCCAATACATTTGTACATACATACTTCTGGTACTACAGTACATAAATACAAGCAAAATCCGTTTATCTTGATATTCACCATCTTAGTTTAAGTGATAAAGTTGTATTACTGACATTTTCTTATCGCCATTAGTGTAACCAATAGTGTAACCAAATAAAATACCATATGGCATGAAGAAAATTTTATAAACAGTTACATTAAATTTAAAATATTTTTATTTAAACATACTGTTTTTATTTAATTTATTGAATTTATAATGCTAAGTTACTTTACTCTGCTTTATATCATGACTAGTAGAAAGATATGTGCATCATTACATCTTTTATTTTTTATACCATGGGGGTGAAAACTCTTTTATTTGTGGAGACTAACTCGCGGGAGAGAAGAAAAAGTTTTCACCGCGAGAGGGCCAAGTGTCGCCCGAAGTCAGTTATTAGCGCGTCATCCAAAGTGTACAGTCGATAGTTGTGACTACAAAAAATAAAGTTATTTTTTTGTTGAATCTTGTGCTCCATCATTACATCTTTTTCTCTCGGGATAACACGAACACCACAGTGGTGAGCAGGACGTGATTCCTCAAGGTAGGACAACGAACTTTTACTGATATTTTTGAATTTTTCGTTTGTGTGCCCGACTTGGTGCTGAGACCACTTGGATCACAATCCATGCACATTGCCGATAGAAGTACATCTAGCCATCAAAGAATGACACACTAAAGAATAAGGAAACATGTTTTCGCCGCAGGAAGAGAGATTTTTTTTTGTATTTGAAACGGAGAGCCTTCAGTCTTGGTAACCACGAGGTATGTCGCACAGCGAAAACCCGACAATCGAAGCAGCTCAAGTGAACAGAATAGCATTGAAGCTCCCGTCTTTCTGGCGACATAACATTCAGCTATGGTTCATACAGGTCAAAGCAGCATTCATGTTATCTGGCATAACGGTCGACACGACAAAGTACACCAACCTAGTAGCATCTATCGACTCTGAAACTCTGGCACATGTCAGCGACATGCTGAATCAACCACCTGATACAAACAAGTACGACACCTTAAAAACGCGACTAATCCAGAATTCGCAGACTCCGAAAATAGACGCATGAAGCAGTTACTAGGAGACCTGCAACTTGGTGACAAAAAAGCCTTCATCATTATTACGACAAATGGGGGACCTCGCTCGTTACTAGGAGACCTGCAACTTGGTGACAAAAAAGCCTTCATCATTATTACGACAAATGCGGGACCTCGCTCAAGGCAAGGTCAACGAAGACTTTTTACAAAGTCTATGGCTGCAGCGGCTGCCCACTAACATCCAGACAGTATTATCAGCCTCCAACGAGGAGCTACCTCAATTGGCAATCCTGGCAGACAAAATCCAGGAAATAGCCCGGGATAGTACCGCCCAGACAGTATTATTAGCCTCCAATGAGGAGCTACCTCAATTGGCAATCCTGGCAGACAATCTGATCACTGCGGCGTGTCCAGTATACGCTATCAGAACTACTGACGCCAACTCCTTAGAAGCTGCCATAGGAGGCAAGAAAGAAGACACTACTGGACACGCCGCAGTGATCAACGGCGAACCAGCATATGTTGTGGAGCTGCGGAAGCAAATGGAAATGCTGACATTAAAAGTCAACAAACTAGCTCGAGAGGTGACACGGACAGGAAGGAGTCATCACCATAGTGGATCACAACAGCTCGGGAAAGACCAGAGTTGACACAGCCAAGACAGAAACCAGGAACTCTGTTATTACCATAGTACTTTTGGTGCTCAAGCCAGGAAGTGTCGTTTCCCGTGCTCTTTCACCGACCAGGGAAACTAGGAACAGCCACCACTCTACATATAGAGAGTGGTGGCACTAACTGGAACCCCGACAGCATCGTTGCTAGCCAACGACTACAGATATACGATAGGGAAACCAACCGAACCTATTTAATAGACAGCGGAAGTGACGTGTCTTGCATACCGGTACCCCTAGAGGCAAGGAAGACGAGAGCAGAAACATTCTAGTTGTACGCAGCCAACCAGAGCAAAATAAAGACATTTGGAAGGAAACTATTAACATTGAGTCTCAGATTCCGATGAACATTCAAGTGGCATTTTGTGGTAGCTCAGGTCTCGACGGCGATAATTGGCACAGACTTCTTAACACATTTCGGATTATTAATCGACCTAAGATACCAACGATTAATTGATTCAACCACAAACATCTCAATGACTGGAAAATGCCGCCCTAGCAGCCAGCAGGCCGTCACGCTCATCGCAGACCACTCGAGGTATCACACCCTTTTGCGGAGGTACCCAAGCATCACCAACCCCACACCAACATTCGACGGAGTCAAGCATTCAATAGTCCACTACATAGAAACCAAAGGTCCGCCGATATCAGCACGGCCACGGCGCCTACATCCCAAAGTCCTCGCAGAAGTGAAAAAGGAATTTGAGTACATGATGGAAGTGGGAATTTGCCGGCCTTCCAAGAGTCCCTGGTCATCCCCATTACACGTAGTTAGGAAGAGCACAGGCGGGTTAAGGCCAGTGGGCGATTACCGCCAGTTGAATGCTAGAACTGTACCAGACAAGTATACCATACCTCACATTCAGGACTTCACGCAAGCACTACATGGCAAGAAGATATTCTCCAAAATTGACATATTTCGTGCTTATCATGCAATCCCAGTACGCGAGGAAGATATACCGAAAACAGCTATAACAACCCCTTTTGGACTATTCGAATTTCCTCTCCTCAACTTTGGGCTATGCAATGCTGCACAAACCTTTCAGAGGTTTATACACGAGGTTCTGCGAGATATGCCTTTTTGTTTCGCATATATAGATGATATTTTAATTTTCTCGAACGAACCACACGAACACGAGAAACACCTGGAACAAGTTTTCGAGCGCCTTCATGCTTATGGGATTCGACTTAATGTGGCAAAATGCGAATTTGGGGTCACAGAGCTATCTTTCCTCGGACACTTGGTGTCAAAAGACAGAATTAGACCTTTGCCGGAGAAGGTAACGGGATAGCACCGCAGTATACGCTATCAGAACTACTGACGCCGACTCAGAAGCTGCCATAAGAGGCAAGAAAGAAGACACTACTGGGCACGCCACAGTGATCAACGGCGAACCAGCATATGTTGTGGAGCTGCGGAAGCAAATGGAAATGCTGACATTAAAAGTCGACAAACTAGCTTGAGAGATACGGACAGGAAGGAGTCGTCACCGTAGTGGATCACAACAGCGCGGGAAAGACCAGAGTCGACACAGCCAAGACAGAAGCCAGGAAGTGTCATTTCCCGTGCTCCTTCACCGACCAGGGAAACTAGAAACAGCCACCACTCTACATATAGAGAGTGGTGGCACTAACTGGAACCCCGACAGCATCGTTGCTAGCCAACGACTACAGATATACGATAGGGAAACCAACCGAACCTATTTAATAGACAGCGGAAGTGACGTGTCCAGCATACCGGTACCCCTAGAGGCAAGGAAGACGAGAGCAGAACCATTCGAGTTGTACGCAGCCAACCAGAGCAAAATAAAGACATTTGGAAGGAAACTATTAACATTGAGTCTCGGATTCCGACGAACATTCAAGTGGCATTTTGTGGTAGCTCAGGTCTCGACGGCGATAATTGGCGCAGACTTCTTAACACATTTTGGATTATTAGTCGACCTAAGACACCAACGATTAATTGATTCAACCACAAACATCTCAATGACTGGAAAATGCCGCCCTAGCAGCCAGCAAGCCGTCAAGCTCATCGGATAGAGAATTGCTAGCTGCATTTGCAACTGTAAAGCACTTCGACTATATGCTGGAGGGGCTGCAGTTCTACATCCTAACAGACCATAAGCCGCTAATTTTCACTTTCAACCAAAGACCTGAGAAGGCTTCTCCACGCCAGAACCGCCAACTGGAGTATATTTCACAATATACAACGGACATCCGATACATAAAAGGATTGTGTAATCCAGTAGCCGACGCCCTTTCTCGAGTTACTGCAATAGGAATTCCATCTGCAATTGACTATAACGAACTAGCTGCCGCACAACGCGATGATGCCGAACTGCAAGATCTACTTGAGAATGCAACCATGTCACTACAGCTAAAGCATGTCACACTACCTGAATCGCAGGTCGACATAGTGTGCAACATCTCAACGAGAAAAGCCCGGCATTTTTTGTCTAAGGACAGTCGATTCCCTATTTTCCAGACGATACACAACCTGTCACACCCAGGAGTGGATACCACAATCAAACTTGTCACAGCCCGATTTGTATGGCCATCAGTGCGGAAGGACTGCGCTCAATGGACCAAGGCATGCATCCCATGCCAGAGAGCGAAAGTGCAGCGACATACAACAAGCCCTCATGGCCATTTTGAAACGCCAAGCCAACGATTTGAGCACGTCCATCTAGATTTGGTAGGACCACTCCCACCATCACAGGGCTGCCAATACGCTTTAACAATGATCGTCCGCTTTTCAAGGTGGCCCGAGGTGATCCCTATCATAGATATCAGTGCGGAAACGGTGGCTCGAGCTTTTACAGCACACAGGGTAGCCAGATTCAGAGTACCCGCTAGGATAACGACGGACAGAGGTCGACAGTTTGAGTCAGAGCTTTTCCAAGCGATGACACGAATCTATGGAATAACTAAACTACGAACGACAGCTTACAACCCAAAGGCAAATGGAATACTAGAATGCATACATAGGCCACTGAAGGCAGCGATTAGGTGCCATCAGACCGACAGATGGGTTGATATCCTGCCTATCATCCTCCTGGGATTCCGGGCGGCTTACCGAAAAGAGCTGAAGGCAACTTGTGCGGAGTTGGTTTATGGCACATCACTCAGGCTTCCAGGCAAGTTCATAACTCCCACATCAACAGCGACGATAGAACCCTCAACTTTCGCGGCACAATTACATCCTGGGATTCCGGGCGGCTTACCGAAAAGAGCTGAAGGCAACTTGTGCGGAGTTGGTTTATGGCACATCACTCAGGCTTCCAGGCGAGTTCATAACTCCCACATCAACAGCGACGATAGAACCTTCAACTTTCGCAGCACAATTACGGGATCACATGCGGAAACTGACACCAGTACCAGCCTTAAATCACCACACCGGAAAGTTTTTCATCCACCCAGAACTGGACAAGTGTACCCATGTCTTTGTTCGCCAAGACGCAGTATGGAAACCTCTAGAGCCAACTTATGATGGGCCCTACCGAGTGCGGAAGTGGACCACAAAGCATTTTACTCTGCACATTGCTGGCAGGAGCGCTACAGTAAGTGTAGATAGACTGATACCTGCGTTCCTGATTGAGGACAGCAACATAGACACGAATCTGTCTCCTGTCACACCAGAAGCAGCGAACCCGGTGAAAACAACTACTAGATCTGGATGCCACGTTCATTTCCCCAAGAAGTTCGTGTCTTACGACACTGGGGGGAGACATGTGGAGACTAACTCGCGGGAGAGAAGGAAAAGTTTTCACTGTGAGAGGGCCAAGTGTCGCCCAAAGTCAGTTATTAGCGTGTCATCCGAAGTGTACAGTCGATAGTTGTGACTACGAAAAATAAAGTTACTTTTTTGTTGAATCTTGTGCTCCATCATTACACCTTTTTCTCTCGGGATAACACGAACACCACATACTTTTTGTAACAGTACACTGCATTGTTCAGTTTCTGTAGCAAGTATGAAGTAGGCAGCTGTTTATACTGCAGATGTTTCTTGCAATTTTCTGTTTGTTGAAAATAGTAGTGTCAGTTCTGTATCTTCCATATTTCAATTGGTCTTATGGAAATTGTTATTTCAAATTGCATCATTTCAGTTTGTATCATATTTCTGAAGAATGTATCTCCAATATAAAGTGGAGTCTGGATGTATTGTAAACTAACATATGATATTAAGGTGACCAAACATACTCCTTTAGGGAGTTTTGTATTCCTTTTTTGTGAACCATACTAATAAAATAATAATAATTATTATTATTGATTTGTATTTTCACAATTAATATTAGTTTATACTTTTATAATTAATTTCATAAAGTTTTAATAAAACAAAATCATACCCAGGTTAGTATTAATCTTTGTTTAGGATCTGCCTTAGGTTTGATAAGAAAATATTCTTTTCTTAACCTCCATCCTAAATCAAAATTAATTAATATTTGAAATTTCTGAATTATCAAGACAAAAACAATTTATTACAGTGAAATTCCTCAGAGCCAAAACCTCAAAAAGCCATTAAAATTTTTGGATTTTTGCACTACTCTTCCTTTAAAGAGTTAAAAAATTCATCAAAAACATTGAAAATAATTCAATTATAGTTATAAATAATCAGAATCAAAACACAAAAGTTTTGCTATAACTGACATGGAAATTCATTTTATTTTCAATTATTATTTTGAGTATTTTCATATGTCTCTTATAGGCTATGAAGAATATTTTAAGCACTGTTTAAAATATTAATAGTATTTCAAGAAAAAATAATTTTTTATTTAAAATACAAGCTAATGATAGTAATCACAATTCAAGATGGAAGTCTTATATCAATATTTTTACGTGTTTCTGTCAATAAAAAAAATTTTATTTTTTCATAATCAAAAATAAAAGAATGTAATAACTGTTGCTCATCAAGATGATTATGAAACGTTAGGAAAAATTCTCTTAAGAATACACACATCTGTTTTTGAAGTACATTTATAAATCCAAAATTTTTACCTTAAAATTTATTCTAGTAACTACCAAATATATTGTATATACTTGTATTCTATACTATAAGCTATTGATTGATCATTAGTGATGTTTTAAATTTTAGTCTCTACAAAAAATGCCTATTTGATGGAGTTTTTTGCAGAAATTTTTACATTTTTTACACACACATTAAATACTATATATAGATTTATGAAGCATTTTCTATTTGATCATTTTAAAATATTGTAATTTTAAAAACTTTTATATTGTTTTTGAATTTTTCAAAAATTTTACAATAACATTTGAGTTATAAACTGCATATCTATCTGTGACAGTTTATAACTCAAATGCATGTAAGTACAGATATATCTGATTTCATAAATCCAAACATTTGACATAAGATATATTCAGCACTATCATGCAGTAGAGTAAAAGTATTTATTTTACATAACTTTGCAAGCGACATTTCAAATCACAATGGAACTCAACGGTTTTTGAGTTCCGTTGTGATTTGAAATGTCGCTTGAGTATGGTGTCAAACCGAAAACATTTGCAAAGTTATATAAAATAAATACTTTTACTCTACTGCATGATAGTGCTGAATATATTTTATGTTGAATTTAAGAGTTTTAATCAGTTTAAAGAGAAATCTTATTCCAAACATTTGTAAAAAGTTTTCCAAGATTTTTTTTAGAGATATAGACCACAAATATTTACTGTATTTATGAATTAGAAGTTCAAATACATTGGTTTACAACATTTAAAAGTTTACATTTATTTATGTTTTATATAGTTTGCTGATCTTAAATATTATATTAGTGGTACAATATTGTTCTATGTGGCATTGGTTTTCTTTCAGTCAGGCAATAATATGGCACCCATAACATGATATTTCATAACCAAAGTGTATCCAAAGTATTGGATGATGTCATTATCATATCCTTCACCACGATAATGCCAAACTTCATACAAGTTTGATGACTCATCAGAAGCTGTTACAGCTAGGATGGGATATGCTACTGTACCCACCATATTCGTCAGATCTGGCACTCTCTGATTATTATTTGTCTTGATCTTTACAGAGCTCTTTAGATGGCAAAACATTTATTTCTGTCAAAAATCACTTGGTTCAGTTTTTTCAAGCAAAGATCAGAAATTCTATGAGCATGGAATCATACTACCAGAAAGATGGCAAAAATGTTTTATCATATCCTAGAACAAACCATAAATATTGAGTTGTTTGGAAAGTAATTTCATTTTTTACATGAAAATGAATGACAATTTTTTTTATTTTTTTTATAAATATTTTAATTAATTATATATTGATTATTTTGGTCCAACACATGTTGCCATCTTTTTGGTAGTAGCATGATTCCATGCTCGTAGAATTTCTGATCTTTGCTTGCAAAAACCTGAACAAAGTGATTTTTGACATTTTAAGTGTTTTGCCATCTAAAGAATTCTGTAAAGATTGGAATAAGTAATTATTGGAGGGTGCCAGATATGGTGAATATGGAGGGTATGGTAGCACATCTCATCTGAGCTGTAACAGCTTCTGGTAAGTCATCAAACTTGTATGAAGTTTGTGTGGTAGCACATCCCATCCAAGCTGTAACAACTTCTGATGAGTCATCAAACTTGTATGAAGTTTAGCATTATCATGGTGAAACACTATGCCTTTTCTGTTAATCAATTCTGGCTTGTTCTGTTTTATGGAATCACTCAATTTGTCCATATATAATTAAATAAAATATTTATATACTATAAAAAAATTGTCGTTCATTTTCATGAAATAAAAAACTAAATTACTTTCCAAATAATCCTATATGTTCTACTTACAATTTAATAATACAAAACAATACACCATATTTTGTGTAAATAACGTTCTTATACATAAAACACACATTTATTAAGGTGTAATAATTTTTAATAAAATTAAATCTTATAAAAAAAGAAACACAATATATGTTTAATATAACATAATATTTATAGCCTGTGATAAGTAGGCTTTTTTCTGGCACAAATTCTCTCAAATCGGGGTATCATTGAAGATATAGCTACTCTCAATTCTTTTTCAAATCACTAAACAAGATCAATACTTTTTGTCTTTAAAACAGTTACAGCAGAAAGTTTCTGGATACATATATATCCATGTATTTATCATTTATATTCTTTTGCTGATTCATTTTTTTTGGATACCAATTTGAATTTATTTTTTTGTCTGTCTCAAAAATGATGTTTTTTTTAATTCTTGCACACCGTCTTGCAAAAGCCTAGTGTCCTCCTAGTGGGACACACCCAATGGTGGGATTCGAATAATTTAACAATTTGTTTGCTGCCCTAATGATTGTTTTAAGTATAAAATGATATACAAAAAGATAGTTTATATATCATGCAGTTAATATTTAATAAGAATAAAAGAGGTACACAAAACTAGATTATGCTATAAGAAAGAGTTTTAAAATAATAATGAAAAATTATTGTTTGCTAAAACTCTTGTTCTTTAGTAATAATCTTAGTATACTTACAGCTCTTTAACAGGAACTATTTTTTATTTTAAAACATTTTTGGTCTTACTTTGAGACCCTCATCGCATTTGTTAAAAAAGAATATGTTTACTGATGAAGGTCTCAAAGTAAGACCAAACACATTTTAAAATAAAAAATAGTTCCTGTTAAAGAGCTGTAAGTATACTAAGATTAATGAAAAATATTAAGTAATACCAATAAACAATAAACCTGTTATTTAAGGTATTTCCATATTGCTTCTTAATTAGCATGCTAACTTGCAATTTTCTTTACTTTTATCAGAGTATAAAAATCTTGAGAGAATAAAAATGTAGTATTTCATCAAAGGTATAGTAAGTTTTATGAAATGAATAAATAAATATTACAAGTATAATTCCATCTAATTTTTTCACCTATGGATGGAATGAACATTACTGCAGGCACTTAGAATACGTTGTTGAGCAGATGAACTTTAAAAAAGATTAAGGAATGTATATTTGTGATTTACACATTGGGTAGCTGCCCAGGCACCCACTTTAGAGAGAATCCTAATTACAAGTGTCATTTTAATAACTGGTTCGCTGAACTCAATAAAAAATAAAGGCAATAAATAAAAAAAGGCAGTTCTGCTGAACCAGTGCAAACCGGCTGAATCCCACAACTGGGCACACCCCCACAGTTTGGAAAACTCTGATACACTGTATTAAAACTAGGATACTTTACATTTCAAAAAATGCAATATCAACAGAAGAGGTGATTAATATACCAAATGTGAGGCATTGCCTGATGTTCGCCATTAGACTTCCCTCATAATCATCATTGAAATACAGTGGGTGATCGGTTAACGAACATAATCTGTTCCAAGGTAATGTTCATTATCCGAAGTGTTTGTTAACTGATCATCGATTTACCATAAGGTTTTTATGGGAATTTGATTAATTCGTTCTGAAGATTCAAAATAACATATATAAAAATTATATAATTTCTTACTACGTTTATTTATATGTAATAACAATAATATATACATATATAGTCTTGCATTTTAATCTATTATATTTATTTTCCATTAAAGAATCTGTCCAATTTCGATTGCTTTTCTCTCTTCAGGATTTTTCGGAAGTGATTAATAGCATTGTCGTGGTAGAGATCCCCAAGCCTATTTATTGATCTCAACCTAGTATGGGTGCCATTCTAACGCCAAAATAACCTGTTGACCTTAACCTGGTACGGGTGCCATTCTAACACCAAAAAATTGTTATCTCTCTCTTACCTTCTTTAATAAATCTTTGAATTGTTTTAAGTTGTTTCCGAGTTCATTTTAATCGGGAAAAACTACTGTTCCCCCATCCTTACCCATAAGTCCATGAACGCGCAAAGCCTAAGCCTGTCATTCCATTAGATTAGTTAAGCCACCATATCCTCGTGAGATATTTTTATCTGGCAGCGGCTACTTATAGAGCTCATCACAGGCTGGTCAACATCATGATAGGGTCAACCGGATGGTTGAAGAATGAAAATCAATGGGCCAGGCCCGAACCCCTTGAAAAGTTGGAGGAATGAGACTCTGATCCTCCAGGATGGTAAGCCACAGCTTACCATGTGCCCATCTGGCTCACCTGTCATTCTGTCAGTCCACGGGTCATACAGTTTGTTCTGTGAAGTGTTCGTTATCTGAACATAAAAATCTTTCGCGAAAGTGTTCGTTATCCAAACTGTTCGTTAACCGATCACTCACTGTAGTTGAGGTAGAAATTTTGATTATCTTTTTGAATGTATCTGATTATTGCAAGACCTTTTTTCTGACATTTTACTGAAACACACTTTTCTTTTAAGATTGACAGTTTTGTGGAATAAATTCACAAAGCAGAATTCTTTACTCCCTAGAGAAAAGAATTCTGCTTCATGGATCTATTCTAGCAATCTTGATTATTCATGGAAAATAAAGAATTCTGTAATTGAAAACAGAATGCTGAGGATGATTGAAAACATTTCTATTCTTAATAATAATATATTTTCAAATCAATATAGACTTTTGTTTTTCCTTTCATTTTGTATTCATATTATTTTCTTTTTCCAAGTTGTATTAGTTTATTTTAATACTCATAGAAACATTAATTACTTTCAAGAAAAGTTAAAACAAACATGACCACATATGTTGCATGTAGTTACAGAAATAAGATACAGTATATGTAATCTAACAATAATTATTATATTATATATAATAATTATGATAATTACAAAATTTATATTTATGACTATGAAAGTATGTGGTGTGTGTATGTATATGTAAATAAAGTGTTGATATCAATGCCACCACCATCTATTGTGTATGTACAGTATCAGTAATCACAGTGTATACTTACATTGATACTATAAAATCTTTCGAACAAAAAAATTCAAAAAATTTTATAATTTATTTTTTTAATTGAAAGAATACTACTATTAATCCTGGGAGTGCAAGTTCACATCAAGTAATCCGTATTTGTTCATTTTTTTTTTTATAAAGCTTTTACTTTTTTAATATTTAATATCTGCTTTTATATCAGCCAAGCTCCCATTTTGCCAGATCCCATTTTGAGTCTTCAGTTTGCATTTTTTTTGAAGTGGCATTGTAAAATATGATATTTCATTTTGAATCATAAAATTCCATATTTGTATCATTCTAAGAATCATTTTTCCTTTGGTAACAGCAGCTCACATTATGTGGTTCAATTATTGTTCCCAATATATTTGTACATACATACTTCTGATGCTGCAATACATAAATACAAACAAAATCCATTTATCCTGATGTTTGTCATCTTTAGGAAAATGATAAAGCCATATTCCTGAGCTATATTTTCTTATTACCTTTAGTGCAACCAAATACAACACAATATAGAATAATGAAAATTTTACAAATAAACAGTTACATTAAAATTAAACATTGCTATCTAAACACACTGTTTTTATTTAATTTATTGAATCTACAGTGCTAAATTACTTTGCTTGGCTTTAGATTATAAATATGATGACTAGTAGTAGATAGATGCACATCGTTATACTTTTATTCTTTACACCATGGGGAAAACTCTACTTTTTTAGTAGCAGCATACAGTGCATTGTTCAGTTTCTTCTCCAAGTACGAAGTAGGTGTACTGTACATATCATGAATCCCTCTCATAATTTTCAGTTTGTTGAAAATAATAGTGCCAGTTCCCTATCTTCCATATTTCAATGGTTTATGGAAATTATTTCGATTTGCATCATTTCAGTCTGCATTAATTTTTGAAGAACACATCTCTAACGCAAAGTGGAGTCTGGATGTATAAAAACATGCCAAATCACTGGAAAATAATTTTTTTCTATAATAGGATATACAATTTTAAATAGTGTCTTTGCTTCAAATGTTTTTCTAATACTTACTTTGTTCACAATGAATATTACAACAATATAGTTATTAGTAGTTGCATTTTCTAGATGTTTTTTACTTTTTCTTTGGATACCAGAAACAGCAATAGATACGCCTATGTATTCTAAAATACTATTGTGTAATTTTGCTTTCAGAGCTTTAATATATGGAACTGCAACTACTTTGTTCAGTTCTTTTGAAATTGATCTACTTTTATGGAATATATCGTGCTGACTAACTGTTCTTGGCATAAAAATCATTTTGACTGCATTAATCCTTTATTAATAATAATGAAATAATTCCAAATATTAATTGGTTTGTATAATTATAAAATACAAATTTTTAATAGTTATAATTTGCTATTAATGTCTGAAAGTTCACTACTTTCAGACATTTATTTCAAATACTTTTATTTGAATGTAATTTGTAACTAATAAAGTTTTTTCGTATCTGTATCTACCTAAGTGTTAGAAATAGGAATTTGAATTATAAGTTTTGATTCTTAATATCAATTCTACTCATTTTTTTTAATAATATAGAATAATTGTTGTCTTTTTTTAGCATCATAGATTTATTGATTGCAGTATTATTTGTCCAATAAAATTAAGCATTCATTTATTGATATATGCTTATTTTTAAAACAGAATAAAAAAAACTTCTGGTATAATATTTTTATATTTTTACATAATTTGTCAACAACAGTAATGCTTTTCTAAAAAGTACATAGCAAAACTATACTACAGCATATTTTTTATTTTCTTGAATTACGGACACTTGATATCAGAGTTTCCCAAATTATGTTCCGTGGAACACCAGTGTTCCTTAAAACATTATAAAAATTAATATAAGTTTTATATGATTTTAAATGCTGTGCCAATTTGAAACTAGAGTTGATAGTTTATTTTATTATTTTCATGTGTTTTTATTTTACATAATTACAATCTGATAATAAATGTTTGTTTTGTTTTCTTAATTCTTATATTTACTTGCCTAATTTATTTATTATTAATATCTACCTATAATATAAAATAACCAAAGTGTTCTATAAAAATTTTAGGATTTGTGTTCTGTCATAGAAAAAGTTTGGGAAATTCTGCTTTATATTATAGCATTCATTTCTAAATTTTTTGCATTGTTTCATCAGGTTGACATTTTATATAAACTCTCAATAGCATAATCAGAGTTAGACTAATATAAAAAATGAAAAATATAAATTTAAATTTTTTAGTTTATAGGCATATATTGCATAAATTGGCATCTTCCTATATAAACAGGTTGTACATCTATATATATAAAAATGAAAGCTTGGATGAGTAACATTATTTGAGCAATCTCACTGGATTAAAATGACAACATGATACATATAACCAGACAACATTATTGGATTACAATGGTCATATGATTTGGTAACTGAACATTCTCATTGATTATTGCTTTTGAAATTACTGGCAGATATTGATTACTATGCTGTGCATTAAACTATTGAAATTCAGATTTTATAATCAAAGATTGCTATAGTTTTATTTTTAACTATCCCTAATTTGCTATCTATTATATTTTATATTATCTTATTTTAATACGATTCTTAAATTAAACTTTGATAGGATTATTGACTAAACTGATTCCACATGATTGTGTCGTCATAGATTGTATATAAACTGTTCTAAGCACATTAGTCCAGCCAGTAAATATTTTTTAATTTTTATGAAAATATTTATCTGATTCTTTAACTTTGATTAAAATTTAAATTTTGATAGGCTTAGTGATTTGGCTGATGATGCTGCAGATGTTGTACACAATATAATCATAGTGTGTTACATTGTGTCCAGTGTATATATTATAACTGGATCAAGATTCTCTATTCAAATATAATATGGTGATAAGAGCTAAAGTTTAATGAATGTAATGAATTATTTCAAAATCAAAACCACATGCTGACTGTATTTAAATAAACATTAACCTGTATCTGCGGCATTTATTAATCAAAACTAAAAATATCATGAGTATGTTTGTTAATTTTCTATAAGTAAGTAACATTTTGGATATTTTACTGTTCATATTATTTTCTTTCCTGTAAGATTAAAATTAAATTACAGAAAGAAAATTAACTATTTATAATAAATAGTAATGTTTGAACTGATAAGCTGTTAGGATGGCAATTTATTCTGAATTTCAGTATAATATATATTTATGAGAGCCAATACAGTATTTATTCAAAAATAAATGCACTTTAAACATTATTTCAAGTATTACATAAGCATTTTTAATAGGAAAAAGGGTAATAAGATTTAAAAAAAATTTTCAAATTTAAATTACTGTTTAAACTTTAAATATTAAACCAACCTCAAGGGAACTTTAATCCAATAATCCTGATTAATCTGCCTTAATTAATCCCTTGGTTCTATAACGGATTTTACTAGATGGCGCTAAAATTAGTCTAAATTAATTCAAAATCATCAAAATCCGTTAAATAACTGTACTATATAATTTGCTCACTAGAACCATTTGCACAATATGTATGCATTGCACTACAAATTTGTTATTTTTCTCTTCTATTTATTGTTGCCCTTTAATGTTAAAATCCTAAATGTTAAAAATTGCAAATTTATAAAATATTGTATACTTCCTTACTTTTAAACAAAAGAAAATGCAGAAATAAAATCTGAAGTAATTTAAGAGAATATCAATAAACTACTAACATGGAGGAGTTTTAAAATGACCAAAATTATGCTCACATAATACTTGAATGCTCCTTATAAAAAAATTTAGTAAAATCTGAAATTTTGGATAAATTTTAAAACTTTGTGATTTTGAAACTATCTGCTTATTGCACCCATTTTAATAAATTATTGTTATAAATTTGATCAAAATCTAATTTTTTCAATTATTATAATGAAAGATTTGATATTATATTTCACTTAATAGAATATAGTATTTGAATATGTATATTATTTGAGTTAATAAATATCTGTCATTATCATTTTTGATGGGCATAAAATAAAAAAAATTAAATTCTTATTGAGTATATCTTTTCATATGAATAAACTGAGAAAAAAAATTGTTTTTCTCAATATACTCATATGAAAAGATATATAATACAAAAGAATACTCAATAAGGATTTAATTTTTTTTTTAATCTGTCACCATCATTTTTGACAGGAATATGTATTAATTTATTATAAGATTATTATCTATTCAAATGTATATATTGCAATGTTTAATGAAAATTTTACAAATATTAAAATATCAAGTTTACTTTATCAGTGACAGAATAATTTTCTTCTCTTCTTACCACATTTTAGTAATCATTGTATTTACTTTTAAAATCATTAAAATAATAAAGTAACATGAAATATATAACAAGGCAGGCCATCAAGAAAAAATAAAATCAGACTCAGACTTCTAAATACAGTGGATTCTGCTTAATTGGGCCACCGGTTAATTGGGGCAGCCGCGTAATTGTGTCAAATCTCAAACAACAGAAACCAAACTAATAAACTATTACATAATTTAAATCTCAAAGAACAAAAACCAAACTAATAAACTAATACAAAATTTAAAAGCATTTATTGGGACAACTTTTCGCTTAATTGGGACAGTAGCAGAAAGGAATTTAGCAATTTTTGATATATTTTAGGGATTTTTCGAAAGTATGGCAACATTACATTTTGATATATTTTAGGATTTTTCGAAAGTATGGCAACACTACGTACACTAATACTTGTTGTGCAAAGTATGGCAACACTACGTACACTAATACTTGTTGTATGCTTTCTTAGAAAATCATCTTTATATAAAAATTATGAACAACATTTTATTGTACTGGTAATTTCTCAGGTTAAATCTTTCTACAAGACAATACAGACAAACACAATGGAGCACGTCATTTCTTTGCATCTTATTACATACACATCATCAACACACTGTTGCTGTACTAATATAAACATCCATTCTTTAGTAAAATTATAAGTAAATATCATCACTCCATTCTTTAGTAAAATTATAAATAAATATCATCGTTGATAAATAATGCATAACAATTAGTAAAATTATAAGTAAATATCATCGTTGATAAATAATATATCTTTAGTAAAATTATAAGTAAATATCATCATTGATAAATAATACATAGCCTTTAGTAAAATTATAAGTAAATATCATTGTTGATAAATAATACATAACAATATTGTATTCAGCAACATTAACGTGATGAAAATCATTTATCTATCGTCATGAGTCTGGCAAGTATGCGTCTACTTAAGAGTCGATTAAGTTTACAGTGTCAATTTTATTTAAAATTTTTAAATCTGCCAAGATGTCAAAAAAGGATTTTACACTTTCAAGTAAAATTATTGGCTGGATAAAATTAAAAGCCAGCCATTTAATACAAGCCATCATAGATTCGCTGAAATAACTGGTGTACCAAAATCTACCATAGCGCATCTCCTACAAGAAAATCAACTGCGTGAGGAATGGGCATTATAGAAAGAAATTCCAGGAACATCCAAAAGAAAACGTGATGGAAAGGATCTTGTCTCCTACAAAAAGAAAATCAACTGCATAAGGAGTGGGCATTACAGAGAGAAATTCCGACAAGAAAATCAACTACGTGAGAAGTGGGCATTACAGAAAGAAATTCTAACAAGAAAATCAACTGTGTGAGGAGTGGGCATTACAGAAAGAAATTCCAGAAGATCATCCAAAAGAAAGCATGATGGAAAGGATCCAGAAGTTGAAGAAGCATTAAATCAATGGTTTTCTATAGTTAGCGGGTGAGGCGTGAATATCAGCGGCTTAGTATTGAAAGCAAAGTCAAAGGCTTCGCTAAAAAGCTAATAATTAGGTACTTATTATAAAGCATTAAAATAGGTACCTAATTATTATTTTTTTAGTAAAATTAGTACTTATTCATTTACCTTTGTATTGCATATTTTATTTTAGAATTTATTATTAGTTCATTTAATTGGGACAGCCGTTTAATTGGGCCAAAATGGCTTAGTCCCAATGTGTCCCAATTAAGCAGAATCTACTATATTTACAATAGTTTAGTTTTATTTTATATGGAAATAAATATTTTGAATATGGACTTCAGAGGCCTAGCTTGTAAAAGTGAGTTAGTAATAAAAAATGTAATTTGTTTGATATTACAATTATATATAGTTCTCATATTAATAATCTCATTTCTAAGCATTTATTCATGATATTCTTAAAAAGACACCTTAATTAATAATATTCTATAGCAACTGAAACAATATCTATACCATGCTGGGCTTTGGAAACCAAAATTCTGCATCCTATGGTTAAACTTTATAAAATGCAAACATCAAGGGAACTTATTCCAAATAATATAAATTTACTAGCCAAATTATAGCCTTTGAAATTTTAACGGTAACTTTTAATGATTAGAAAGAATTTAAACTAATTTTAGAGCCATCTCGTAATTAGAATTATTATTATTTTATTAAATCAATGAGATCCCTGGTTCAATCCTGGGCCGAGACGGATTTTTTCTTGGGATAAATTAGTTAAAAATTCTAGTTGAATTATTAATTAATAGATGGCGCCACTCGTTGATTTAATAAAATAATAATTATTCTAATTACGAGATGGCACTAAAATTAGTTTAAATTCTTTCTAATCATTAAAAGTTACCGTTAAAATTTCAAGGGCTATAATTTGGATAGTAAATTTAGATTATCCTATGGTTAATTATTATGGATATATAATTGATATATTCTTTGATATATATTAATAGAATGGCCAGATTTATATATATTGTGACTTTTAAGCTGAATCATTTAAGAGGTGATCTTCTGAAACATATTTAATTTTTTTAATGAAGTGTGAGGATTAAACTCAAGCTTATCTAGTTTATATATAAATCTGATCCTGATTAATAGTTAATTTAAATATTGTTTGCACATTAAAGTAAAGAGTTTCTGCATGAAAGTGCTCATATAATAATGTATACTTTAAGAATGTTATTTTATTTAATAAAAATTTATTATGAATGATACTTACAGGACTGCATTCACAACTGGTATTATATCCAGAAAATCTATTGTGATCTCTATTGTAATTTAATAAAAAATGATTCCTATTAAAATATATTTCAATTAAAAAAAAATAAATATATCGTGCTGTATTATTATAAATATTAAAATTAATAAAATATTAATATTTATTAATTAATATTTTTATAATATATTTCAATTAAAAAAAAATATATATTATATTATATTAAAACATACATATTCCATTTCCATACAAAATGATCAAATAATTCAGATAGTTGAGGTATTAAACATAATTCTGCAAGTTCCTTTTGAACCTAAAAAACAAAAAATTATATATTATGATTGTTCAAATGTAAAACAATTTTCTATTGATACATTACTATACAATAGATCTTTGACTTGCATGGTTGATTCATCCAAAAAATATTTGTGTAAACTGAAGACCACATGAGTCCAACAATAATTAAATTTGATATACACAAATGAATGAATTAGAAAATGGAATGGCCAAATGAAATTTATGAGCATATTTTAAACATAAGTAAATTCAAAATCACAACCATTATTTTTGAAAAAATATAAATTTTTTAATGATTTTTTTTTATTGACATTTTATGGAAAAATCAACCAAATGGAATGGCCAAATGAAATTTATGAGCATATTTTAAACATAAGTAAATTCAAAATCATAACCATTATTTTTGAAAAAATATAAATTTTTTAATGATTTTTTTTTTATTGACATTTTATGGAAAAATCAATATTCATTTTCATATTCTTTTAAAAATAAATATAGTCAATTGAAGAAGACTCAGTTTTTTTTTTTTCCACAAACACAATTACCATATCCAATGCAAAATGAAGTCAACCAATAATTGGTCGTTTTCATTTCATATCACACAAAATACGAGACCTAAATAAAAGATCATTCGGCTCGACTCAGAAATATTCGGGCAGTTTTGAGGGGCAATCTCGGGCGGCTGGGCTGGCATACTCCTTTTGTGCCAAAAATAGTTGGTCACCTTAATGATATTTGCCCTTGTAACCTACAAATACAAGATGGTTATAATTAAAGTTTCCCTATTCAATACTCTCTGTAGTTCTAACTAATAAATAGAATGGCATTAAGTCTTTCATTTAAATCAATGTAGATCTGTTTAAACGTTTTACAATTTGACAGGACAAACCTGAATTCAGGAAATACTAGAATTTCCTAGTCAAAACAAGATTGTCAACATTTAATTAATAGAAATGTTTTTGACCCTCTCAATAGTTCAATATCAGCATATACAGAACAGAGAAGAAATAGCAATATAAATCTCTGTTAAGGTCAAAAAATAAATTATCAATATAAATCTGTCCTGTTAAGAGACAACAAGACAAAATAATTTATTAAAAGAAGCATTATTATCCTGTCTTTAATAGGAGAAGATGAAAAAATTTTTTTATCCTTAACTTTATTCAAATTGAAATTTTTACTTTTAATCTATTAGTCTTTATTATATAGAAGATAATAGACCTAACCCTCGATTTACACGATTTTGCTTTTACACAGTTTTTAAATGAAAACAAAAAATAGGGTTTTATTTTGATTGTTTTGCATTATGCCATTTATAAATTAAAAGATTATCATATTGTCACGTTTTGTGGACTTACGAGTTTGTAGATATTAATAAAGAGTGAATACAGCTATATTTCGTATAGTCCAATAAATTTACACACAAAACAAAATAATCTTATTTCACTATAAATAAGCTACATTTCGTATAGTCCAATTTATTCACACAATGCAAAACAATCTTGCTTCACTATAACTAAATCGATAGTCCAATTTATTCACACAAAACAAAATAATGTTGTTTCACTATAACTAAATTCACAATCCGATAATTATCTCATACAACACTAATCTATGTCTTAATTCAGAAATCCGATAATTATCTCATACAACACTAATTTATGTCTTTAATTCAGAAGAACTTTCGTCCGATAATCATCTCATACAACACTAATCTATGTCTTTAATTCAGAATGCCTCACAGTTCTTCTTAGTCCACTTTCGCTTTCACAATTTATCCCTCACTATTAACTTTTACTGTCCAATTCTCGTAGTTCAACTAAATTCAACACAGGCTTGCAGCTTGCCTATTTATACAATTTTCCTACATTTTAGATCATACAATAACTTTCGAGTTAAGAATCATCTTGTTTCTAGAAATTCTGCAACAAATATTCCTTTTTGCTGAGTTCAGCGCCCTTTTCAGCTACCAGTGGTGCAACCCAACCGGTGTTTTTATTTGCATGGAATATTGTTAATTTGTTTTTTTTTTTACCGTATTCAGCGTTAATTAATGTTTATGTCTTCATTTTCAAAAATAAATTGAAAAAATATAAGCTTTAAATTTCTCCTAAAAATTAATGAACCAATCCCCTTTTTTTTCTTTAATCCTTATCTCATTTTACACTGTTATAAAGAACATATCCTTGACTTTTCTTTATTTTCTTTATATCAATTTGCACGGTTTACAGTTTAATTGAACATATTCTATTTTGTATGAATTCTGCATCTCGTTTTACATGGTTTCGGTTAGCATGATTCTTCCAGGAATGTATCTATCCTGTAAATTGAGGGATGAGTGTATTTATTTTGCTTCATACTGAGCAATATGAAGCAAATCTTCACTTTCTTCAATTTTTATACTGATTTTTCACAAGTGAATTAAGAAAATAATTTACTGGTATATAAAATATTTTATTTAAAATTAGCTTTTATTAATTAAAAGATTTAATTTATAGGCTATTAAAAAATTTAAAAGTGGACTTGCTAATATTCACGAAACTAACAAAGTAGTGGTAAAACTAGAAGCTAAACTTACAGCAAAAGAACCTGAATTGAAACGTCAATGTGAATTAACTGAAATTTTAGTAAAAAAATTAGCATTAGATCAAGCTAATGCAGATAAAGTAAGTAATATATCTTTATAATTATCTACTATAGATACTTATATATAAGCCATTCTATCTATGACTGTAAGAGTAAGTTGGAGCATGCTAAGTTGCATTCTTGGATGAAGTTTTGTAAAACTATCAATGCTGCTAATGTTGGGAAGAAATGTATAATTGTATTTTTAAACGGAAATATGTTTATGATTTTAGGCACACGATTGAGCTTTCTAATGGTAGCTATAGTCAGGGACTTGCTCATACTGTTCATTGTTTGATGAATAAAATGTTTCCTCATGTCTTGGTCTCTTATAAATATTCTGATGGAGAGGATGATCATTCTGATCTTTCTCTCCCCGATGCTGATTTTACTCATAGTGAGATTATGGCTGTTGTGGGTTCTCTGAAACCTAATAAAGCCCCTGGCCCTGATGGTCTCTCTGCCAAAATTGTACAAATTATTTATAAGATAGATAGTGATATGATGAAGATTATTTTTAATGCTTGCTTGAGATTTGGTGTTTTTCCTGAACCATGGAAGATTGCCCCGATGATTCCCATTCCCAAGGGCTCTATTACTAGTAAGCCTCAACTTGGGGATTTTAGAGGTATTAGTCTTTTATCTGTTCTTGGAAAATGTCTGGAGAAGCTTATGATTGTTAGAATTGAATGGTATCTGAGGAAAACCACTTGTCTTCACCCCAATCAGTTTGGTTTTACTAGGCAGAGATCTACTATTGATGCTATTGATTTTTTAATGAACTGTATTAAGCAGGCTGTTTTCTTGATTATTTTAAAGCTTTTGACAGTGTTACACATGATACATTAATTGAAGTCCTCCAAAGAATATGCATGGATGGAAAAGACATCAGGTTGATTTACAATCTACTGGGAACAATCAGCAGCCATATCAACCAATGGACATACAACTGATGAATTCCAAATAATGAAAGGAGTAAGACAAGACAGTATTCTTTCCCCATTATTATTCAACATATATATGGAAGAAATCTTCAAAAAGATTGAACATTTGAAAGGAATGAATATTGGCGGGATTAACATTAATAACTTAAGGTATGCCGATGATACAGTATTATTGGCATAAGATGAGGAATCCCTCAAACAGCTTGTTGTTGAAACACTGAGAATCAGGGAAATCTATGGCCTGACCCTTAACATTAAAAAGACAAAGGCTTTAGTTGTTTCCAGGGCTGGAAATCCAAAAGTCAACCTGACCTTTAAAGGCCATAAAGTCCAACAAGTTGATCACCTCACTTATCTTGGACAAAAAATAACAAGTGATGGAAAATGCAAAGAAGAGATAAAAAGAAGAATTGGAATTGCTAAATCCACCTTCTTTAGAATGAAAGATCTGCTTACTTCCCATGAAATAAGCCTGAAAACTAAGTTAAGGCTATGCAACTGCTACATATAGTCAACCCTTCTTTATGGTGCTGAAACATGGACTATATCCAAGAAAAGTGAAGCCTGGCTCAAAGTTTTTGAAATGTGGATGTTGCGCAGAGTTCTTAAGATTCCGTGGACTGCTATGAAAACAAATGAGGAAGTGTTGGAAATGGCAAGCACTAGAAGAACTTTGTTAGAAAACATAAAAAAGAGAAAGGTTAGCTACCTAGATCACATCCTAAGGCATGACAGCTTAAATAAAACACTTCTTGAAGGCACTGTAGAAGGAAAAAATGAAGAGGTAGACAAAGGAAAAGTTGGATGCAAAACATCAGGGAATGGACCCTCTTCGACTATGAAGAATGTTGCAGAGAGGCCCAAAACAGAATGTGGTGGAGACACATTGTCGTCAACCTCCTGGATGGAGAAGACACCTAACAACAACAACAACAACAACAACAACAACAACATTAAAGCAGGCTGAGGCAAAGAAGCATCATGTTTTGGTTATCTTTTTAGATATTAAAGGTGTATTTGATAATGCTAAGTGGGATTTTATTTTGAGGCAATTGTGCCGTGCTGGCATTCCTATTAATCTTTATAACTTGCTTAGTCATTATTTTCTTTGCCGCAAGGCTGTGCTTACTATTGAAGGGGTTATCATTCAGAAGATGCTTACTATGGGGTGGTCTCAGGGTTCTGAAGGTGGCCTGTTTTTATGGAATCTGATTATTAATGATCTGCTTTATATGTTGCATGGTTATTAGTTATCTTGAGGTTGTTGCCTTTGCAGATGACCTTGCTATTGTGGTGCATGACCTTGTTCTCCAGGATCTAATTGATAATACTAACATTATTCTAAATGATATTACAACTTGGGGAAGTGATGTTGGTTTGGAGTTTAATGAGAAGAAAACTAAGGTCATAACTATGTTAAGGAATAATGTCTCCACTGAGGATTTGGTTTTGCATATGAATGATGTTCAGCTTGAATTTGTTAATGAAATTAAGTATCTTGGTGTAATCCTTGACTCTAGGATGAAGTGGTCTTCTCACATTAAATATATCTGTAGTAAGGTTGGTGATCTTATTAATTTTAATAGGATTGCTCGTGTTAGATTTTGGATTAAATGCAATATGTTAAAGTCTATTTATAACTATGGTTATTGAGAATGTTATTCTTTATGCTTGTCCTATTTGGGGCGTTGGACTTCGTAAGTATAACTTAAAGTTGCTTAATAGAATGCAGCGTCTGGTCCTTCTGAGAGTTCTCCAGGCTTACAGAACTGTGTCTTATGATATTGTTTTTGTGCTGACTAACATAATGCCTATTGAGTATAAAATTAAGGCTAAATGTGATGAATATTTTGCTCTTAAGGGAAGAACTTTATCCCACGTTCTTGATATCGGTTCTGTTGGTTTTGTTACTAAGATTCCATCTGAGTGGTTGCCTCATCCTGCCCACAGATGTGGAATTGTATTGATGGCTGAGCCTGTTGCTGATGCTGCTGTCATAACTTTACTGATGGTAGTTTCTGTGATGGGTGGGCTGGTTGTGCTTTTACATTGTTTCGATACAATCAGGAGACTACTAACAGAATGTTTCAGTTATCTGATTTTGCCTCTATCTTCCAGGCTGAATTGATGGCTATAATGCACTGTTTAAAATTTATCGTTGACCTTCATGAAACTGACTCTGATTAGCATATTCATACTGATTCTCAATCTGCACTGAAGGCCTTGCAGGCTGTGTATAGTGACAATAAGTTGATCTTTCAAATCAAGGAGCTGATCAATGCTTTACTTTTAACTAATAACAAGGTATTCTTTACTTGGGTGAAAGCTCATTTGGGTATTGTCGGTAATGAGAGAGCTGACTCTCTTGCTAATATGGCAAGGCAGCTGGATAATGTTACACTGACTGTTGATGCTCCTAGGTCTTATTTATGGAAGATGATTAATGCTCATTATGTTCAGTTTGGAATAGTGACTACTTGCAATCTGCTAATGTTGCTGTTACCAAAGAGTTTTTTCCTTCTGTTTATCACCGATTAGAGTGAAAATTTTTCATTTCTGATTTTATTCTCACTCAATTCTTAAATGGTCATGGCAAGTTTTGCCAGTATTTGTGGCGCTTTAAGCTCAAGGATCATAATATCTGTAACTGTGGGTTGGAAGAGAGAGGAGATATTGGTCATGTTCTCTTTTCTTGTCTGAAGCATGTTAGGGAAAGAAATGAGCTTAAATTGCTTTTGTCTGATTTGGGACTGGCCTGGCCTGTTAATAACAGTGTGCTTGTCTCCTCGGTCAGTGCTTTTGATGCTTTTAGGTGATTTGCTTATACCATTTTCCCCAAGCTGTGAGGTCTTTCTCTGTTGATTTCATTGATTTGTCTATCTACAATTCCTCTATGTTCTCTTGTTTTCTGAAGTTTGTCCTTTGCCTAGTTGGTTGATTTATATGTTTTTGTAATTTTGTAGTGTTACTTTCTGTTGTTTTTGGCATTACTGTGTATCATTATTGTGTAATTTCCTATAGAATACATTGTGGTACATAGGTGTTTTCTTGATTTTAAAAAAAAAAAAAAAAAAAAGCTGATCCCTTTCTTCAATACCATATATATTTATGTATAAACTAATACCTATTTCAGAATTTAAAAATTGATAAAAAATTTTAAACCTGTATATAAGTGACAGGATATCTTTATGAGATCAGACATATTCAGGGGCAGATTTAGGCTGCAGCCCAGGGCCCCGTTCAATCAAAGGGCCCCTTCATGGTCAAAAAATAAATTAAAAATTTAAGAAAAAATAAATTACCGTATATACTCGTGTATAAACCGAGGTTTTTTCTCAAAAAAAAATTTTCTGAAGTGGGGGTCTGCTTATACACGGCATCAAAAAAAATCAACTTTTTTTTTTGACTGAAGAAATTGAAGTAATAAGCAAAACCATTGAAGTAATATTTTTGGCTGGAGAATTTGAAGTAATAAGCAAAACCATAACTTATTGAATGCATCTCCTGAAGATCAGGAAGGAAATTTTGCAATAATTCATTTAATACAATACTAGGTAAAATTTTATCTTATCCCAAAGCGATTGAGCGCGTCGCGCTGCCGACTCCAACCTGCATCTGTATACTGTAATCAAATAGCCGACGCTGTGCTGTGCGATATGACGTGACGCGAAAATTCGACACTCGATCGAGAATCTTAGGATTCATTTTTGACTGAAAAATATATTTATTTTTCGTTATTATAAATTAATATTTCAATCCATTCGCTACAAATCCATAAATGCTTACTATATTTAACTCATCCATGATTTAATTAAAATAGATTGAAAAATAAACTATTTAAAATAACGAAAAAATAATTATTATTTAAAATCTGTACTGAAAAAATAACTTTAGTCTATCAAAACAGTTCATTAAGCAAAATCAAAACTTCGAAATCGCACACTTAACATCTAGAAATCACATCAAAACTTCAAAATCGCACGCTTAACGTCTAGAAATCACGTTGCACACGTCATACTAACTATTTATGACGTCATCGTTAGGATGATCCACTCATTTTAAAATACGATAACAACTGAACTCAATTAGACAAAATACAATGTAAGGGAAAACGAAACTTCGAACGGTCTCTTGGGAGCCATGTGACGTGACGTATTCCAATGGAATTTTTACTGTGATACTTAAATATGAATTTTTTTTAGAAAAGAAAACAATTATTCAATAACAATAATAATAAGAAAATATTTTTATGTAAATTAACAAAATTTATTATTATTTGTTAACTTGATATTTTCTGAAGCGACGTAACCCTAACATCCGCATTGGGTTAGATTTTTTACTTTAGTAAAATTTTATTTTACCTGATGCAATCCAGCGCATTGCACCATCAAATCTAACCTCTGCATTTATATAAGTGCATGAGCTACGTTTTAGCAGTCTAATAATTTTCGTTTCCTCCCACTTTATCATTAAGTCACTACCATACGCTCAGTCGCCAACTTTATGCTCTTCAATCCTTTGCGCTAGGGTCCTAGTGGTGTCACCTATGTACGATGGTTAAATATTGTCAGTTCTCTTTGTATAGACTATACAAAGAGAACCGACAATATTTAACCTGCTTAGAAACGAAAAAGACCCCAGGAAAGAAGTGGAGAAACAAGGTGTATACAGGATACCAGTTGAAAAGAAAGACACAAGGATCAGTTGCATCGTACATAGGTGTCACCACTAGGACCCTAGCGCAAAGGATTGAAGAGCATAAAGTCAATTTAAGCAAAGGGAGATTAACAATAGCATTGGCGACTGAGGCGTATAGTAGTGACAATGATAAAGTGGGAGGAAACAAAAATTATTAGACCGCTAAAATGTAATAAGCAGGCCCTTACCACAGAAACCCTAGAAATAAGATCTAGGCAAAACAAAGAGTGTTTACTAAATGATAGGACAGCAATAGACCTCCCCGCATCTTGGAACTACGCAATAGACGTAATAGGAAGCCGGAAGCAGTAACATCTATATTTTTTTGTGAGCGTCGTATGTTTAGAAATGGAAATATCTC